>CAWUFW010020612.1:0-146128 GCA_963921515.1 Calotriton arnoldi | reverse complement strand
TTGGTATCGCTTTGTTCGCCCTAAGTTGGCAGGGTATGCCCAGACGTGGGTCCCTTGCTCACTTTGCCACTGGATTCAAGCTAGCCTGGCTGATGACGGCTGAATAGCCAGAAACCGGTCCCAGGATGCTTGTTTCCGGTCCAGGGACGACATGGCTTGGCAGTTCAGGCTGGACTGTTCCCATGAGGCACAGGGTCAGACTGATTTGCATATGGCCATGTCTGAACTGGGGTGGTGGAGTGAGCTAAAGAATGATGATGGATTAAACCCAGATCAGTTGACTGGGGGTGAGTGTTTGATTTGCTCAAGCGCTCCGTCCATCATCCCCTTTGGTATCACTTTGTTCGCCCTAAGTTGGCAGGGTATGCCCAGACGTGGGTCCCTTGCTCATTTTGCCACTGGATTCAAGCTAGCCTGGCTGATGACGGCTGAATAGCCAGAAACCGGTCCCAGGATGCTTGTTTCCGGTCCAGGGAAGACATGGCTTGGCAGTTCAGGCTGGACTGTTCCCATGAGGCACAGGGTCAGACTGATTTGCATATGGCCATGTCTGAACTGGGGTGGTGGAGTGAGCTAAAGCATGATGATGGATTAAACCCAGATCAGTTGACTGGGGGTGAGTGTTTGATTTGCTCAAGCGCTCCGTCCATCATCCCCTTTGGTATCGCTTGTTCGCCCTAAGTTGGCAGGGTATGCCCAGACGTGGGTCCCTTGCTCACTTTGCCACTGGATTCAAGCTAGCCTGGCTGATGACGGCTGAATAGCCAGAAACCGGTCCCAGGATGCTTGTTTCCTGGTCCAGGGAAGACATGGCTTGGCAGTTCAGGCTGGACTGTTCCCATGAGGCACAGGGTCAGACTGATTTGCATATGGCCATGTCTGAACTGGGGTGGTGGAGTGAGCTAAAGAATGATGATGGATTAAACCCAGATCAGTTGACTGGGGGTGAGTGTTTGATTTGCTCAAGCGCTCCGTCCATCATCCCCTTTGGTATCGCTTTGTTCGCCCTAAGTTGGCAGGGTATGCCCAGACGTGGGTCCCTTGCTCACTTTGCCACTGGATTCAAGCTAGCCTGGCTGATGACGGCTGAATAGCCAGAAACCGGTCCCAGGATGCTTGTTTCCGGTCCAGGGAAGACATGGCTTGGCAGTTCAGGCTGGACTGTTCCCATGAGGCACAGGGTCAGACTGATTTGCATATGGCCATGTCTGAACTGGGGTGGTGGAGTGAGCTAAAGAATGATGATGGATTAAACCCAGATCAGTTGACTGGGGTGAGTGTTTGATTTGCTCAAGCGCTCCGTCCATCATCCCCTTTGGTATCGCTTTGTTCGCCCTAAGTTGGCAGGGTATGCCCAGACGTGGGTCCCTTGCTCATTTTGCCACTGGATTCAAGCTAGCCTGGCTGATGACGGCTGAATAGCCAGAAACCGGTCCCAGGATGCTTGTTTCCGGTCCAGGGAAGACATGGCTTGGCAGTTCAGGCTGGACTGTTCCCATGAGGCACAGGGTCAGACTGATTTGCATATGGCCATGTCTGAACTGGGGTGGTGGAGTGAGCTAAAGAATGATGATGGATTAAACCCAGATCAGTTGACTGGGGGTGAGTGTTTGATTTGCTCAAGCGCTCCGTCCATCATCCCCTTTGGTATCGCTTTGTTCGCCCTAAGTTGGCAGGGTATGCCCAGACGTGGGTCCCTTGCTCACTTTGCCACTGGATTCAAGCTAGCCTGGCTGATGACGGCTGAATAGCCAGAAACCGGTCCCAGGATGCTTGTTTCCGGTCCAGGGAAGACATGGCTTGGCAGTTCAGGCTGGACTGTTCCCATGAGGCACAGGGTCAGACTGATTTGCATATGGCCATGTCTGAACTGGGGTGGTGGAGTGAGCTAAAGAATGATGATGGATTAAACCCAGATCAGTTGACTGGGGGTGAGTGTTTGATTTGCTCAAGCGCTCCGTCCATCATCCCCTTTGGTATCGCTTTGTTCGCCCTAAGTTGGCAGGGTATGCCCAGACGTGGGTCCCTTGCTCACTTTGCCACTGGATTCAAGCTAGCCTGGCTGATGACGGCTGAATAGCCAGAAACCGGTCCCAGGATGCTTGTTTCCGGTCCAGGGAAGACATGGCTTGGCAGTTCAGGCTGGACTGTTCCCATGAGGCACAGGGTCAGACTGATTTGCATATGGCCATGTCTGAACTGGGGTGGTGGAGTGAGCTAAAGAATGATGATGGATTAAACCCAGATCAGTTGACTGGGGGTGAGTGTTTGATTTGCTCAAGCGCTCCGTCCATCATCCCCTTTGGTATCGCTTTGTTCGCCCTAAGTTGGCAGGGTATGCCCAGACGTGGGTCCCTTGCTCACTTTGCCACTGGATTCAAGCTAGCCTGGCTGATGACGGCTGAATAGCCAGAAACCGGTCCCAGGATGCTTGTTTCCGGTCCAGGGAAGACATGGCTTGGCAGTTCAGGCTGGACTGTTCCCATGAGGCACAGGGTCAGACTGATTTGCATATGGCCATGTCTGAACTGGGGTGGTGGAGTGAGCTAAACAATGATGATGGATTAAACCCAGATCAGTTGACTGGGGGTGAGTGTTTGATTTGCTCAAGCGCTCCGTCCATCATCCCCTTTGGTATCACTTTGTTCGCCCTAAGTTGGCAGGGTATGCCCAGACGTGGGTCCCTTGCTCATTTTGCCACTGGATTCAAGCTAGCCTGGCTGATGACGGCTGAATAGCCAGAAACCGGTCCCAGGATGCTTGTTTCCGGTCCAGGGAAGACATGGCTTGGCAGTTCAGGCTGGACTGTTCCCATGAGGCACAGGGTCAGACTGATTTGCATATGGCCATGTCTGAACTGGGGTGGTGGAGTGAGCTAAAGCATGATGATGGATTAAACCCAGATCAGTTGACTGGGGGTGAGTGTTTGATTTGCTCAAGCGCTCCGTCCATCATCCCCTTTGGTATCGCTTTGTTCGCCCTAAGTTGGCAGGGTATGCCCAGACGTGGGTCCCTTGCTCACTTTGCCACTGGATTCAAGCTAGCCTGGCTGATGACGGCTGAATAGCCAGAAACCGGTCCCAGGATGCTTGTTTCCCGGTCCAGGGAAGACATGGCTTGGCAGTTCAGGCTGGACTGTTCCCATGAGGCACAGGGTCAGACTGATTTGCATATGGCCATGTCTGAACTGGGGTGGTGGAGTGAGCTAAAGAATGATGATGGATTAAACCCAGATCAGTTGACTGGGGGTGAGTGTTTGATTTGCTCAAGCGCTCCGTCCATCATCCCCTTTGGTATCACTTTGTTCGCCCTAAGTTGGCAGGGTATGCCCAGACGTGGGTCCCTTGCTCATTTTGCCACTGGATTCAAGCTAGCCTGGCTGATGACGGCTGAATAGCCAGAAACCGGTCCCAGGATGCTTGTTTCCGGTCCAGGGAAGACATGGCTTGGCAGTTCAGGCTGGACTGTTCCCATGAGGCACAGGGTCAGACTGATTTGCATATGGCCATGTCTGAACTGGGGTGGTGGAGTGAGCTAAAGAATGATGATGGATTAAACCCAGATCAGTTGACTGGGGGTGAGTGTTTGATTTGCTCAAGCGCTCCGTCCATCATCCCCTTTGGTATCGCTTTGTTCGCCCTAAGTTGGCAGGGTATGCCCAGACGTGGGTCCCTTGCTCACTTTGCCACTGGATTCAAGCTAGCCTGGCTGATGACGGCTGAATAGCCAGAAACCGGTCCCAGGATGCTTGTTTCCGGTCCAGGGAAGACATGGCTTGGCAGTTCAGGCTGGACTGTTCCCATGAGGCACAGGGTCAGACTGATTTGCATATGGCCATGTCTGAACTGGGGTGGTGGAGTGAGCTAAAGAATGATGATGGATTAAACCCAGATCAGTTGACTGGGGGTGAGTGTTTGATTTGCTCAAGCGCTCCGTCCATCATCCCCTTTGGTATCGCTTTGTTCGCCCTAAGTTGGCAGGGTATGCCCAGACGTGGGTCCCTTGCTCACTTTGCCACTGGATTCAAGCTAGCCTGGCTGATGACGGCTGAATAGCCAGAAACCGGTCCCAGGATGCTTGTTTCCGGTCCAGGGAAGACATGGCTTGGCAGTTCAGGCTGGACTGTTCCCATGAGGCACAGGGTCAGACTGATTTGCATATGGCCATGTCTGAACTGGGGTGGTGGAGTGAGCTAAAGAATGATGATGGATTAAACCCAGATCAGTTGACTGGGGGTGAGTGTTTGATTTGCTCAAGCGCTCCGTCCATCATCCCCTTTGGTATCACTTTGTTCGCCCTAAGTTGGCAGGGTATGCCCAGACGTGGGTCCCTTGCTCATTTTGCCACTGGATTCAAGCTAGCCTGGCTGATGACGGCTGAATAGCCAGAAACCGGTCCCAGGATGCTTGTTTCCGGTCCAGGGAAGACATGGCTTGGCAGTTCAGGCTGGACTGTTCCCATGAGGCACAGGGTCAGACTGATTTGCATATGGCCATGTCTGAACTGGGGTGGTGGAGTGAGCTAAAGAATGATGATGGATTAAACCCAGATCAGTTGACTGGGGGTGAGTGTTTGATTTGCTCAAGCGCTCCGTCCATCATCCCCTTTGGTATCGCTTTGTTCGCCCTAAGTTGGCAGGGTATGCCCAGACGTGGGTCCCTTGCTCACTTTGCCACTGGATTCAAGCTAGCCTGGCTGATGACGGCTGAATAGCCAGAAACCGGTCCCAGGATGCTTGTTTCCGGTCCAGGGAAGACATGGCTTGGCAGTTCAGGCTGGACTGTTCCCATGAGGCACAGGGTCAGACTGATTTGCATATGGCCATGTCTGAACTGGGGTGGTGGAGTGAGCTAAAGAATGATGATGGATTAAACCCAGATCAGTTGACTGGGGGTGAGTGTTTGATTTGCTCAAGCGCTCCGTCCATCATCCCCTTTGGTATCGCTTTGTTCGCCCTAAGTTGGCAGGGTATGCCCAGACGTGGGTCCCTTGCTCACTTTGCCACTGGATTCAAGCTAGCCTGGCTGATGACGGCTGAATAGCCAGAAACCGGTCCCAGGATGCTTGTTTCCGGTCCAGGGAAGACATGGCTTGGCAGTTCAGGCTGGACTGTTCCCATGAGGCACAGGGTCAGACTGATTTGCATATGGCCATGTCTGAACTGGGGTGGTGGAGTGAGCTAAAGAATGATGATGGATTAAACCCAGATCAGTTGACTGGGGGTGAGTGTTTGATTTGCTCAAGCGCTCCGTCCATCATCCCCTTTGGTATCGCTTGTTCGCCCTAAGTTGGCAGGGTATGCCCAGACGTGGGTCCCTTGCTCACTTTGCCACTGGATTCAAGCTAGCCTGGCTGATGACGGCTGAATAGCCAGAAACCGGTCCCAGGATGCTTGTTTCCGGTCCAGGGAAGACATGGCTTGGCAGTTCAGGCTGGACTGTTCCCATGAGGCACAGGGTCAGACTGATTTGCATATGGCCATGTCTGAACTGGGGTGGTGGAGTGAGCTAAAGAATGATGATGGATTAAACCCAGATCAGTTGACTGGGGGTGAGTGTTTGATTTGCTCAAGCGCTCCGTCCATCATCCCCTTTGGTATCGCTTTGTTCGCCCTAAGTTGGCAGGGTATGCCCAGACGTGGGTCCCTTGCTCACTTTGCCACTGGATTCAAGCTAGCCTGGCTGATGACGGCTGAATAGCCAGAAACCGGTCCCAGGATGCTTGTTTCCGGTCCAGGGACGACATGGCTTGGCAGTTCAGGCTGGACTGTTCCCATGAGGCACAGGGTCAGACTGATTTGCATATGGCCATGTCTGAACTGGGGTGGTGGAGTGAGCTAAAGAATGATGATGGATTAAACCCAGATCAGTTGACTGGGGGTGAGTGTTTGATTTGCTCAAGCGCTCCGTCCATCATCCCCTTTGGTATCACTTTGTTTGCCCTAAGTTGGCAGGGTATGCCCAGACGTGGGTCCCTTGCTCATTTTGCCACTGGATTCAAGCTAGCCTGGCTGATGACGGCTGAATAGCCAGAAACCGGTCCCAGGATGCTTGTTTCCGGTCCAGGGAAGACATGGCTTGGCAGTTCAGGCTGGACTGTTCCCATGAGGCACAGGGTCAGACTGATTTGCATATGGCCATGTCTGAACTGGGGTGGTGGAGTGAGCTAAAGAATGATGATGGATTAAACCCAGATCAGTTGACTGGGGGTGAGTGTTTGATTTGCTCAAGCGCTCCGTCCATCATCCCCTTTGGTATCGCTTTGTTCGCCCTAAGTTGGCAGGGTATGCCCAGACGTGGGTCCCTTGCTCACTTTGCCACTGGATTCAAGCTAGCCTGGCTGATGACGGCTGAATAGCCAGAAACCGGTCCCAGGATGCTTGTTTCCGGTCCAGGGAAGACATGGCTTGGCAGTTCAGGCTGGACTGTTCCCATGAGGCACAGGGTCAGACTGATTTGCATATGGCCATGTCTGAACTGGGGTGGTGGAGTGAGCTAAAGCAATGATGATGGATTAAACCCAGATCAGTTGACTGGGGGTGAGTGTTTGATTTGCTCAAGCGCTCCGTCCATCATCCCCTTTGGTATCACTTTGTTCGCCCTAAGTTGGCAGGGTATGCCCAGACGTGGGTCCCTTGCTCATTTTGCCACTGGATTCAAGCTAGCCTGGCTGATGACGGCTGAATAGCCAGAAACCGGTCCCAGGATGCTTGTTTCCGGTCCAGGGAAGACATGGCTTGGCAGTTCAGGCTGGACTGTTCCCATGAGGCACAGGGTCAGACTGATTTGCATATGGCCATGTCTGAACTGGGGTGGTGGAGTGAGCTAAAGCATGATGATGGATTAAACCCAGATCAGTTGACTGGGGGTGAGTGTTTGATTTGCTCAAGCGCTCCGTCCATCATCCCCTTTGGTATCGCTTTGTTCGCCCTAAGTTGGCAGGGTATGCCCAGACGTGGGTCCCTTGCTCACTTTGCCACTGGATTCAAGCTAGCCTGGCTGATGACGGCTGAATAGCCAGAAACCGGTCCCAGGATGCTTGTTTCCGGTCCAGGGAAGACATGGCTTGGCAGTTCAGGCTGGACTGTTCCCATGAGGCACAGGGTCAGACTGATTTGCATATGGCCATGTCTGAACTGGGGTGGTGGAGTGAGCTAAAGAATGATGATGGATTAAACCCAGATCAGTTGACTGGGGGTGAGTGTTTGATTTGCTCAAGCGCTCCGTCCATCATCCCCTTTGGTATCGCTTTGTTCGCCCTAAGTTGGCAGGGTATGCCCAGACGTGGGTCCCTTGCTCACTTTGCCACTGGATTCAAGCTAGCCTGGCTGATGACGGCTGAATAGCCAGAAACCGGTCCCAGGATGCTTGTTTCCGGTCCAGGGAAGACATGGCTTGGCAGTTCAGGCTGGACTGTTCCCATGAGGCACAGGGTCAGACTGATTTGCATATGGCCATGTCTGAACTGGGGTGGTGGAGTGAGCTAAAGAATGATGATGGATTAAACCCAGATCAGTTGACTGGGGGTGAGTGTTTGATTTGCTCAAGCGCTCCGTCCATCATCCCCTTTGGTATCGCTTTGTTCGCCCTAAGTTGGCAGGGTATGCCCAGACGTGGGTCCCTTGCTCACTTTGCCACTGGATTCAAGCTAGCCTGGCTGATGACGGCTGAATAGCCAGAAACCGGTCCCAGGATGCTTGTTTCCGGTCCAGGGAAGACATGGCTTGGCAGTTCAGGCTGGACTGTTCCCATGAGGCACAGGGTCAGACTGATTTGCATATGGCCATGTCTGAACTGGGGTGGTGGAGTGAGCTAAAGAATGATGATGGATTAAACCCAGATCAGTTGACTGGGGGTGAGTGTTTGATTTGCTCAAGCGCTCCGTCCA
Organism: Calotriton arnoldi; assembly: GCA_963921515.1. Classification (NCBI taxonomy): domain Eukaryota; kingdom Metazoa; phylum Chordata; class Amphibia; order Caudata; family Salamandridae; genus Calotriton; species Calotriton arnoldi. The sequence continues at coordinate 138,241 of CAWUFW010020612.1, read as the reverse complement.
TCATCCCCTTTGGTATCGCTTTGTTCGCCCTAAGTTGGCAGGGTATGCCCAGACGTGGGTCCCTTGCTCACTTTGCCACTGGATTCAAGCTAGCCTGGCTGATGACGGCTGAATAGCCAGAAACCGGTCCCAGGATGCTTGTTTCCGGTCCAGGGAAGACATGGCTTGGCAGTTCAGGCTGGACTGTTCCCATGAGGCACAGGGTCAGACTGATTTGCATATGGCCATGTCTGAACTGGGGTGGTGGAGTGAGCTAAAGAATGATGATGGATTAAACCCAGATCAGTTGACTGGGGGTGAGTGTTTGATTTGCTCAAGCGCTCCGTCCATCATCCCCATTGGTATCGCTTTGTTCGCCCTAAGTTGGCAGGGTATGCCCAGACGTGGGTCCCTTGCTCACTTTGCCACTGGATTCAAGCTAGCCTGGCTGATGACGGCTGAATAGCCAGAAACCGGTCCCAGGATGCTTGTTTCCGGTCCAGGGAAGACATGGCTTGGCAGTTCAGGCTGGACTGTTCCCATGAGGCACAGGGTCAGACTGATTTGCATATGGCCATGTCTGAACTGGGGTGGTGGAGTGAGCTAAAGAATGATGATGGATTAAACCCAGATCAGTTGACTGGGGGTGAGTGTTTGATTTGCTCAAGCGCTCCGTCCATCATCCCCTTTGGTATCGCTTTGTTCGCCCTAAGTTGGCAGGGTATGCCCAGACGTGGGTCCCTTGCTCACTTTGCCACTGGATTCAAGCTAGCCTGGCTGATGACGGCTGAATAGCCAGAAACCGGTCCCAGGATGCTTGTTTCCGGTCCAGGGAAGACATGGCTTGGCAGTTCAGGCTGGACTGTTCCCATGAGGCACAGGGTCAGACTGATTTGCATATGGCCATGTCTGAACTGGGGTGGTGGAGTGAGCTAAAGAATGATGATGGATTAAACCCAGATCAGTTGACTGGGGGTGAGTGTTTGATTTGCTCAAGCGCTCCGTCCATCATCCCCTTTGGTATCGCTTTGTTCGCCCTAAGTTGGCAGGGTATGCCCAGACGTGGGTCCCTTGCTCACTTTGCCACTGGATTCAAGCTAGCCTGGCTGATGACGGCTGAATAGCCAGAAACCGGTCCCAGGATGCTTGTTTCCGGTCCAGGGAAGACATGGCTTGGCAGTTCAGGCTGGACTGTTCCCATGAGGCACAGGGTCAGACTGATTTGCATATGGCCATGTCTGAACTGGGGTGGTGGAGTGAGCTAAAGAATGATGATGGATTAAACCCAGATCAGTTGACTGGGGGTGAGTGTTTGATTTGCTCAAGCGCTCCGTCCATCATCCCCTTTGGTATCACTTTGTTCGCCCTAAGTTGGCAGGGTATGCCCAGACGTGGGTCCCTTGCTCATTTTGCCACTGGATTCAAGCTAGCCTGGCTGATGACGGCTGAATAGCCAGAAACCGGTCCCAGGATGCTTGTTTCCGGTCCAGGGAAGACATGGCTTGGCAGTTCAGGCTGGACTGTTCCCATGAGGCACAGGGTCAGACTGATTTGCATATGGCCATGTCTGAACTGGGGTGGTGGAGTGAGCTAAAGAATGATGATGGATTAAACCCAGATCAGTTGACTGGGGGTGAGTGTTTGATTTGCTCAAGCGCTCCGTCCATCATCCCCTTTGGTATCGCTTTGTTCGCCCTAAGTTGGCAGGGTATGCCCAGACGTGGGTCCCTTGCTCACTTTGCCACTGGATTCAAGCTAGCCTGGCTGATGACGGCTGAATAGCCAGAAACCGGTCCCAGGATGCTTGTTTCCGGTCCAGGGAAGACATGGCTTGGCAGTTCAGGCTGGACTGTTCCCATGAGGCACAGGGTCAGACTGATTTGCATATGGCCATGTCTGAACTGGGGTGGTGGAGTGAGCTAAAGAATGATGATGGATTAAACCCAGATCAGTTGACTGGGGGTGAGTGTTTGATTTGCTCAAGCGCTCCGTCCATCATCCCCTTTGGTATCGCTTTGTTCGCCCTAAGTTGGCAGGGTATGCCCAGACGTGGGTCCCTTGCTCACTTTGCCACTGGATTCAAGCTAGCCTGGCTGATGACGGCTGAATAGCCAGAAACCGGTCCCAGGATGCTTGTTTCCGGTCCAGGGAAGACATGGCTTGGCAGTTCAGGCTGGACTGTTCCCATGAGGCACAGGGTCAGACTGATTTGCATATGGCCATGTCTGAACTGGGGTGGTGGAGTGAGCTAAAGAATGATGATGGATTAAACCCAGATCAGTTGACTGGGGGTGAGTGTTTGATTTGCTCAAGCGCTCCGTCCATCATCCCCTTTGGTATCGCTTTGTTCGCCCTAAGTTGGCAGGGTATGCCCAGACGTGGGTCCCTTGCTCACTTTGCCACTGGATTCAAGCTAGCCTGGCTGATGACGGCTGAATAGCCAGAAACCGGTCCCAGGATGCTTGTTTCCGGTCCAGGGAAGACATGGCTTGGCAGTTCAGGCTGGACTGTTCCCATGAGGCACAGGGTCAGACTGATTTGCATATGGCCATGTCTGAACTGGGGTGGTGGAGTGAGCTAAAGAATGATGATGGATTAAACCCAGATCAGTTGACTGGGGGTGAGTGTTTGATTTGCTCAAGCGCTCCGTCCATCATCCCCTTTGGTATCGCTTTGTTCGCCCTAAGTTGGCAGGGTATGCCCAGACGTGGGTCCCTTGCTCACTTTGCCACTGGATTCAAGCTAGCCTGGCTGATGACGGCTGAATAGCCAGAAACCGGTCCCAGGATGCTTGTTTCCGGTCCAGGGAAGACATGGCTTGGCAGTTCAGGCTGGACTGTTCCCATGAGGCACAGGGTCAGACTGATTTGCATATGGCCATGTCTGAACTGGGGTGGTGGAGTGAGCTAAAGAATGATGATGGATTAAACCCAGATCAGTTGACTGGGGGTGAGTGTTTGATTTGCTCAAGCGCTCCGTCCATCATCCCCTTTGGTATCACTTTGTTCGCCCTAAGTTGGCAGGGTATGCCCAGACGTGGGTCCCTTGCTCATTTTGCCACTGGATTCAAGCTAGCCTGGCTGATGACGGCTGAATAGCCAGAAACCGGTCCCAGGATGCTTGTTTCCGGTCCAGGGAAGACATGGCTTGGCAGTTCAGGCTGGACTGTTCCCATGAGGCACAGGGTCAGACTGATTTGCATATGGCCATGTCTGAACTGGGGTGGTGGAGTGAGCTAAAGAATGATGATGGATTAAACCCAGATCAGTTGACTGGGGGTGAGTGTTTGATTTGCTCAAGCGCTCCGTCCATCATCCCCTTTGGTATCGCTTTGTTCGCCCTAAGTTGGCAGGGTATGCCCAGACGTGGGTCCCTTGCTCACTTTGCCACTGGATTCAAGCTAGCCTGGCTGATGACGGCTGAATAGCCAGAAACCGGTCCCAGGATGCTTGTTTCCGGTCCAGGGAAGACATGGCTTGGCAGTTCAGGCTGGACTGTTCCCATGAGGCACAGGGTCAGACTGATTTGCATATGGCCATGTCTGAACTGGGGTGGTGGAGTGAGCTAAAGAATGATGATGGATTAAACCCAGATCAGTTGACTGGGGGTGAGTGTTTGATTTGCTCAAGCGCTCCGTCCATCATCCCCTTTGGTATCACTTTGTTCGCCCTAAGTTGGCAGGGTATGCCCAGACGTGGGTCCCTTGCTCATTTTGCCACTGGATTCAAGCTAGCCTGGCTGATGACGGCTGAATAGCCAGAAACCGGTCCCAGGATGCTTGTTTCCGGTCCAGGGAAGACATGGCTTGGCAGTTCAGGCTGGACTGTTCCCATGAGGCACAGGGTCAGACTGATTTGCATATGGCCATGTCTGAACTGGGGTGGTGGAGTGAGCTAAAGAATGATGATGGATTAAACCCAGATCAGTTGACTGGGGGTGAGTGTTTGATTTGCTCAAGCGCTCCGTCCATCATCCCCTTTGGTATCGCTTTGTTCGCCCTAAGTTGGCAGGGTATGCCCAGACGTGGGTCCCTTGCTCACTTTGCCACTGGATTCAAGCTAGCCTGGCTGATGACGGCTGAATAGCCAGAAACCGGTCCCAGGATGCTTGTTTCCGGTCCAGGGAAGACATGGCTTGGCAGTTCAGGCTGGACTGTTCCCATGAGGCACAGGGTCAGACTGATTTGCATATGGCCATGTCTGAACTGGGGTGGTGGAGTGAGCTAAAGAATGATGATGGATTAAACCCAGATCAGTTGACTGGGGGTGAGTGTTTGATTTGCTCAAGCGCTCCGTCCATCATCCCCTTTGGTATCGCTTTGTTCGCCCTAAGTTGGCAGGGTATGCCCAGACGTGGGTCCCTTGCTCACTTTGCCACTGGATTCAAGCTAGCCTGGCTGATGACGGCTGAATAGCCAGAAACCGGTCCCAGGATGCTTGTTTCCGGTCCAGGGAAGACATGGCTTGGCAGTTCAGGCTGGACTGTTCCCATGAGGCACAGGGTCAGACTGATTTGCATATGGCCATGTCTGAACTGGGGTGGTGGAGTGAGCTAAAGAATGATGATGGATTAAACCCAGATCAGTTGACTGGGGGTGAGTGTTTGATTTGCTCAAGCGCTCCGTCCATCATCCCCTTTGGTATCGCTTTGTTCGCCCTAAGTTGGCAGGGTATGCCCAGACGTGGGTCCCTTGCTCACTTTGCCACTGGATTCAAGCTAGCCTGGCTGATGACGGCTGAATAGCCAGAAACCGGTCCCAGGATGCTTGTTTCCGGTCCAGGGAAGACATGGCTTGGCAGTTCAGGCTGGACTGTTCCCATGAGGCACAGGGTCAGACTGATTTGCATATGGCCATGTCTGAACTGGGGTGGTGGAGTGAGCTAAAGAATGATGATGGATTAAACCCAGATCAGTTGACTGGGGGTGAGTGTTTGATTTGCTCAAGCGCTCCGTCCATCATCCCCTTTGGTATCGCTTTGTTCGCCCTAAGTTGGCAGGGTATGCCCAGACGTGGGTCCCTTGCTCACTTTGCCACTGGATTCAAGCTAGCCTGGCTGATGACGGCTGAATAGCCAGAAACCGGTCCCAGGATGCTTGTTTCCGGTCCAGGGAAGACATGGCTTGGCAGTTCAGGCTGGACTGTTCCCATGAGGCACAGGGTCAGACTGATTTGCATATGGCCATGTCTGAACTGGGGTGGTGGAGTGAGCTAAAGAATGATGATGGATTAAACCCAGATCAGTTGACTGGGGGTGAGTGTTTGATTTGCTCAAGCGCTCCGTCCATCATCCCCTTTGGTATCGCTTTGTTCGCCCTAAGTTGGCAGGGTATGCCCAGACGTGGGTCCCTTGCTCACTTTGCCACTGGATTCAAGCTAGCCTGGCTGATGACGGCTGAATAGCCAGAAACCGGTCCCAGGATGCTTGTTTCCGGTCCAGGAAAGACATGGCTTGGCAGTTCAGGCTGGACTGTTCCCATGAGGCACAGGGTCAGACTGATTTGCATATGGCCATGTCTGAACTGGGGTGGTGGAGTGAGCTAAAGAATGATGATGGATTAAACCCAGATCAGTTGACTGGGGGTCAGTGTTTGATTTGCTCAAGCGCTCCATCCATCATCCCCATTGGTATCGCTTTGTTCGCCCTAAGTTGGCAGGGTATGCCCAGACGTGGGTCCCTTGCTCACTTTGCCACTGGATTCAAGCAAGCCTGGCTGATGACGGCTGAATAGCCAGAAACCGGTCCCAGGATGCTTGTTTCCGGTCCAGGGACGACATGGCTTGGCAGTTCAGGCTGGACTGTTCCCATGAGGCACAGGGTCAGACTGATTTGCATATGGCCATGTCTGAACTGGGGTGGTGGAGTGAGCTAAACAATGATGATGGATTAAACCCAGATCAGTTGACTGGGGGTGAGTGTTTGATTTGCTCAAGCGCTCCGTCCATCATCCCCTTTGGTATCACTTTGTTCGCCCTAAGTTGGCAGGGTATGCCCAGACGTGGGTCCCTTGCTCATTTTGCCACTGGATTCAAGCTAGCCTGGCTGATGACGGCTGAATAGCCAGAAACCGGTCCCAGGATGCTTGTTTCCGGTCCAGGGAAGACATGGCTTGGCAGTTCAGGCTGGACTGTTCCCATGAGGCACAGGGTCAGACTGATTTGCATATGGCCATGTCTGAACTGGGGTGGTGGAGTGAGCTAAAGCATGATGATGGATTAAACCCAGATCAGTTGACTGGGGGTGAGTGTTTGATTTGCTCAAGCGCTCCGTCCATCATACCCTTTGGTATCGCTTTGTTCGCCCTAAGTTGGCAGGGTATGCCCAGACGTGGGTCCCTTGCTCACTTTGCCACTGGATTCAAGCTAGCCTGGCTGATGACGGCTGAATAGCCAGAAACCGGTCCCAGGATGCTTGTTTCCGGTCCAGGGAAGACATGGCTTGGCAGTTCAGGCTGGACTGTTCCCATGAGGCACAGGGTCAGACTGATTTGCATATGGCCATGTCTGAACTGGGGTGGTGGAGTGAGCTAAAGAATGATGATGGATTAAACCCAGATCAGTTGACTGGGGGTGAGTGTTTGATTTGCTCAAGCGCTCCGTCCATCATCCCCTTTGGTATCGCTTTGTTCGCCCTAAGTTGGCAGGGTATGCCCAGACGTGGGTCCCTTGCTCACTTTGCCACTGGATTCAAGCTAGCCTGGCTGATGACGGCTGAATAGCCAGAAACCGGTCCCAGGATGCTTGTTTCCGGTCCAGGGAAGACATGGCTTGGCAGTTCAGGCTGGACTGTTCCCATGAGGCACAGGGTCAGACTGATTTGCATATGGCCATGTCTGAACTGGGGTGGTGGAGTGAGCTAAAGAATGATGATGGATTAAACCCAGATCAGTTGACTGGGGGTGAGTGTTTGATTTGCTCAAGCGCTCCGTCCATCATCCCCTTTGGTATCGCTTTGTTCGCCCTAAGTTGGCAGGGTATGCCCAGACGTGGGTCCCTTGCTCACTTTGCCACTGGATTCAAGCTAGCCTGGCTGATGACGGCTGAATAGCCAGAAACCGGTCCCAGGATGCTTGTTTCCGGTCCAGGGAAGACATGGCTTGGCAGTTCAGGCTGGACTGTTCCCATGAGGCACAGGGTCAGACTGATTTGCATATGGCCATGTCTGAACTGGGGTGGTGGAGTGAGCTAAAGAATGATGATGGATTAAACCCAGATCAGTTGACTGGGGGTGAGTGTTTGATTTGCTCAAGCGCTCCGTCCATCATCCCCTTTGGTATCGCTTTGTTCGCCCTAAGTTGGCAGGGTATGCCCAGACGTGGGTCCCTTGCTCACTTTGCCACTGGATTCAAGCTAGCCTGGCTGATGACGGCTGAATAGCCAGAAACCGGTCCCAGGATGCTTGTTTCCGGTCCAGGGAAGACATGGCTTGGCAGTTCAGGCTGGACTGTTCCCATGAGGCACAGGGTCAGACTGATTTGCATATGGCCATGTCTGAACTGGGGTGGTGGAGTGAGCTAAAGAATGATGATGGATTAAACCCAGATCAGTTGACTGGGGGTGAGTGTTTGATTTGCTCAAGCGCTCCGTCCATCATCCCCTTTGGTATCGCTTTGTTCGCCCTAAGTTGGCAGGGTATGCCCAGACGTGGGTCCCTTGCTCACTTTGCCACTGGATTCAAGCTAGCCTGGCTGATGACGGCTGAATAGCCAGAAACCGGTCCCAGGATGCTTGTTTCCGGTCCAGGGAAGACATGGCTTGGCAGTTCAGGCTGGACTGTTCCCATGAGGCACAGGGTCAGACTGATTTGCATATGGCCATGTCTGAACTGGGGTGGTGGAGTGAGCTAAAGAATGATGATGGATTAAACCCAGATCAGTTGACTGGGGGTGAGTGTTTGATTTGCTCAAGCGCTCCGTCCATCATCCCCTTTGGTATCACTTTGTTCGCCCTAAGTTGGCAGGGTATGCCCAGACGTGGGTCCCTTGCTCATTTTGCCACTGGATTCAAGCTAGCCTGGCTGATGACGGCTGAATAGCCAGAAACCGGTCCCAGGATGCTTGTTTCCGGTCCAGGGAAGACATGGCTTGGCAGTTCAGGCTGGACTGTTCCCATGAGGCACAGGGTCAGACTGATTTGCATATGGCCATGTCTGAACTGGGGTGGTGGAGTGAGCTAAAGCATGATGATGGATTAAACCCAGATCAGTTGACTGGGGGTGAGTGTTTGATTTGCTCAAGCGCTCCGTCCATCATCCCCTTTGGTATCGCTTTGTTCGCCCTAAGTTGGCAGGGTATGCCCAGACGTGGGTCCCTTGCTCACTTTGCCACTGGATTCAAGCTAGCCTGGCTGATGACGGCTGAATAGCCAGAAACCGGTCCCAGGATGCTTGTTTCCGGTCCAGGGAAGACATGGCTTGGCAGTTCAGGCTGGACTGTTCCCATGAGGCACAGGGTCAGACTGATTTGCATATGGCCATGTCTGAACTGGGGTGGTGGAGTGAGCTAAAGAATGATGATGGATTAAACCCAGATCAGTTGACTGGGGGTGAGTGTTTGATTTGCTCAAGCGCTCCGTCCATCATCCCCTTTGGTATCGCTTTGTTCGCCCTAAGTTGGCAGGGTATGCCCAGACGTGGGTCCCTTGCTCACTTTGCCACTGGATTCAAGCTAGCCTGGCTGATGACGGCTGAATAGCCAGAAACCGGTCCCAGGATGCTTGTTTCCGGTCCAGGGAAGACATGGCTTGGCAGTTCAGGCTGGACTGTTCCCATGAGGCACAGGGTCAGACTGATTTGCATATGGCCATGTCTGAACTGGGGTGGTGGAGTGAGCTAAAGAATGATGATGGATTAAACCCAGATCAGTTGACTGGGGGTGAGTGTTTGATTTGCTCAAGCGCTCCGTCCATCATCCCCTTTGGTATCGCTTTGTTCGCCCTAAGTTGGCAGGGTATGCCCAGACGTGGGTCCCTTGCTCACTTTGCCACTGGATTCAAGCTAGCCTGGCTGATGACGGCTGAATAGCCAGAAACCGGTCCCAGGATGCTTGTTTCCGGTCCAGGGAAGACATGGCTTGGCAGTTCAGGCTGGACTGTTCCCATGAGGCACAGGGTCAGACTGATTTGCATATGGCCATGTCTGAACTGGGGTGGTGGAGTGAGCTAAAGAATGATGATGGATTAAACCCAGATCAGTTGACTGGGGGTGAGTGTTTGATTTGCTCAAGCGCTCCGTCCATCATCCCCTTTGGTATCGCTTTGTTCGCCCTAAGTTGGCAGGGTATGCCCAGACGTGGGTCCCTTGCTCACTTTGCCACTGGATTCAAGCTAGCCTGGCTGATGACGGCTGAATAGCCAGAAACCGGTCCCAGGATGCTTGTTTCCGGTCCAGGGAAGACATGGCTTGGCAGTTCAGGCTGGACTGTTCCCATGAGGCACAGGGTCAGACTGATTTGCATATGGCCATGTCTGAACTGGGGTGGTGGAGTGAGCTAAAGAATGATGATGGATTAAACCCAGATCAGTTGACTGGGGGTGAGTGTTTGATTTGCTCAAGCGCTCCGTCCATCATCCCCTTTGGTATCGCTTTGTTCGCCCTAAGTTGGCAGGGTATGCCCAGACGTGGGTCCCTTGCTCACTTTGCCACTGGATTCAAGCTAGCCTGGCTGATGACGGCTGAATAGCCAGAAACCGGTCCCAGGATGCTTGTTTCCGGTCCAGGGACGACATGGATTGGCAGTTCAGGCTGGACTGTTCCCATGAGGCACAGGGTCAGACTGATTTGCATATGGCCATGTCTGAACTGGGGTGGTGGAGTGAGCTAAACAATGATGATGGATTAAACCCAGATCAGTTGACTGGGGGTGAGTGTTTGATTTGCTCAAGCGCTCCGTCCATCATCCCCTTTGGTATCACTTTGTTCGCCCTAAGTTGGCAGGGTATGCCCAGACGTGGGTCCCTTGCTCATTTTGCCACTGGATTCAAGCTAGCCTGGCTGATGACGGCTGAATAGCCAGAAACCGGTCCCAGGATGCTTGTTTCCGGTCCAGGGAAGACATGGCTTGGCAGTTCAGGCTGGACTGTTCCCATGAGGCACAGGGTCAGACTGATTTGCATATGGCCATGTCTGAACTGGGGTGGTGGAGTGAGCTAAAGCATGATGATGGATTAAACCCAGATCAGTTGACTGGGGGTGAGTGTTTGATTTGCTCAAGCGCTCCGTCCATCATCCCCTTTGGTATCGCTTTGTTCGCCCTAAGTTGGCAGGGTATGCCCAGACGTGGGTCCCTTGCTCACTTTGCCACTGGATTCAAGCTAGCCTGGCTGATGACGGCTGAATAGCCAGAAACCGGTCCCAGGATGCTTGTTTCCGGTCCAGGGAAGACATGGCTTGGCAGTTCAGGCTGGACTGTTCCCATGAGGCACAGGGTCAGACTGATTTGCATATGGCCATGTCTGAACTGGGGTGGTGGAGTGAGCTAAAGAATGATGATGGATTAAACCCAGATCAGTTGACTGGGGGTGAGTGTTTGATTTGCTCAAGCGCTCCGTCCATCATCCCCTTTGGTATCACTTTGTTCGCCCTAAGTTGGCAGGGTATGCCCAGACGTGGGTCCCTTGCTCACTTTGCCACTGGATTCAAGCTAGCCTGGCTGATGACGGCTGAATAGCCAGAAACCGGTCCCAGGATGCTTGTTTCCGGTCCAGGGAAGACATGGCTTGGCAGTTCAGGCTGGACTGTTCCCATGAGGCACAGGGTCAGACTGATTTGCATATGGCCATGTCTGAACTGGGGTGGTGGAGTGAGCTAAAGAATGATGATGGATTAAACCCAGATCAGTTGACTGGGGGTGAGTGTTTGATTTGCTCAAGCGCTCCGTCCATCATCCCCTTTGGTATCGCTTTGTTCGCCCTAAGTTGGCAGGGTATGCCCAGACGTGGGTCCCTTGCTCACTTTGCCACTGGATTCAAGCTAGCCTGGCTGATGACGGCTGAATAGCCAGAAACCGGTCCCAGGATGCTTGTTTCCGGTCCAGGGAAGACATGGCTTGGCAGTTCAGGCTGGACTGTTCCCATGAGGCACAGGGTCAGACTGATTTGCATATGGCCATGTCTGAACTGGGGTGGTGGAGTGAGCTAAACAATGATGATGGATTAAACCCAGATCAGTTGACTGGGGGTGAGTGTTTGATTTGCTCAAGCGCTCCGTCCATCATCCCCTTTGGTATCACTTTGTTCGCCCTAAGTTGGCAGGGTATGCCCAGACGTGGGTCCCTTGCTCACTTTGCCACTGGATTCAAGCTAGCCTGGCTGATGACGGCTGAATAGCCAGAAACCGGTCCCAGGATGCTTGTTTCCGGTCCAGGGAAGACATGGCTTGGCAGTTCAGGCTGGACTGTTCCCATGAGGCACAGGGTCAGACTGATTTGCATATGGCCATGTCTGAACTGGGGTGGTGGAGTGAGCTAAAGAATGATGATGGATTAAACCCAGATCAGTTGACTGGGGGTGAGTGTTTGATTTGCTCAAGCGCTCCGTCCATCATCCCCTTTGGTATCACTTTGTTCGCCCTAAGTTGGCAGGGTATGCCCAGACGTGGGTCCCTTGCTCATTTTGCCACTGGATTCAAGCTAGCCTGGCTGATGACGGCTGAATAGCCAGAAACCGGTCCCAGGATGCTTGTTTCCGGTCCAGGGAAGACATGGCTTGGCAGTTCAGGCTGGACTGTTCCCATGAGGCACAGGGTCAGACTGATTTGCATATGGCCATGTCTGAACTGGGGTGGTGGAGTGAGCTAAAGAATGATGATGGATTAAACCCAGATCAGTTGACTGGGGGTGAGTGTTTGATTTGCTCAAGCGCTCCGTCCATCATCCCCTTTGGTATCGCTTTGTTCGCCCTAAGTTGGCAGGGTATGCCCAGACGTGGGTCCCTTGCTCACTTTGCCACTGGATTCAAGCTAGCCTGGCTGATGACGGCTGAATAGCCAGAAACCGGTCCCAGGATGCTTGTTTCCGGTCCAGGGAAGACATGGCTTGGCAGTTCAGGCTGGACTGTTCCCATGAGGCACAGGGTCAGACTGATTTGCATATGGCCATGTCTGAACTGGGGTGGTGGAGTGAGCTAAAGAATGATGATGGATTAAACCCAGATCAGTTGACTGGGGGTGAGTGTTTGATTTGCTCAAGCGCTCCGTCCATCATCCCCTTTGGTATCACTTTGTTCGCCCTAAGTTGGCAGGGTATGCCCAGACGTGGGTCCCTTGCTCATTTTGCCACTGGATTCAAGCTAGCCTGGCTGATGACGGCTGAATAGCCAGAAACCGGTCCCAGGATGCTTGTTTCCGGTCCAGGGAAGACATGGCTTGGCAGTTCAGGCTGGACTGTTCCCATGAGGCACAGGGTCAGACTGATTTGCATATGGCCATGTCTGAACTGGGGTGGTGGAGTGAGCTAAAGAATGATGATGGATTAAACCCAGATCAGTTGACTGGGGGTGAGTGTTTGATTTGCTCAAGCGCTCCGTCCATCATCCCCTTTGGTATCGCTTTGTTCGCCCTAAGTTGGCAGGGTATGCCCAGACGTGGGTCCCTTGCTCACTTTGCCACTGGATTCAAGCTAGCCTGGCTGATGACGGCTGAATAGCCAGAAACCGGTCCCAGGATGCTTGTTTCCGGTCCAGGGAAGACATGGCTTGGCAGTTCAGGCTGGACTGTTCCCATGAGGCACAGGGTCAGACTGATTTGCATATGGCCATGTCTGAACTGGGGTGGTGGAGTGAGCTAAAGAATGATGATGGATTAAACCCAGATCAGTTGACTGGGGGTGAGTGTTTGATTTGCTCAAGCGCTCCGTCCATCATCCCCTTTGGTATCGCTTTGTTCGCCCTAAGTTGGCAGGGTATGCCCAGACGTGGGTCCCTTGCTCACTTTGCCACTGGATTCAAGCTAGCCTGGCTGATGACGGCTGAATAGCCAGAAACCGGTCCAAGGATGCTTGTTTCCGGTCCAGGGAAGACATGGCTTGGCAGTTCAGGCTGGACTGTTCCCATGAGGCACAGGGTCAGACTGATTTGCATATGGCCATGTCTGAACTGGGGTGGTGGAGTGAGCTAAAGAATGATGATGGATTAAACCCAGATCAGTTGATTGGGGGTGAGTGTTTGATTTGCTCAAGCGCTCCGTCCATCATCCCCTTTGGTATCGCTTTGTTCGCCCTAAGTTGGCAGGGTATGCCCAGACGTGGGTCCCTTGCTCACTTTGCCACTGTATTCAAGCTAGCCTGGCTGATGACGGCTGAATAGCCAGAAACCGGTCCCAGGATGCTTGTTTCCGGTCCAGGGAGACAGGGCTTGGCAGTTCAGGCTGGACTGTTCCCATGAGGCACAGGGTCAGACTGATTTGCATATGGCCATGTCTGAACTGGGGTGGTGGAGTGAGCTAAAGAATGATGATGGATTAAACCCAGATCAGTTGACTGGGGGTGAGTGTTTGATTTGCTCAAGCGCTCCGTCCATCATCCCCTTTGGTATCACTTTGTTCGCCCTAAGTTGGCAGGGTATGCCCAGACGTGGGTCCCTTGCTCATTTTGCCACTGGATTCAAGCTAGCCTGGCTGATGACGGCTGAATAGCCAGAAACCGGTCCCAGGATGCTTGTTTCCGGTCCAGGGAAGACATGGCTTGGCAGTTCAGGCTGGACTGTTCCCATGAGGCACAGGGTCAGACTGATTTGCATATGGCCATGTCTGAACTGGGGTGGTGGAGTGAGCTAAAGCATGATGATGGATTAAACCCAGATCAGTTGACTGGGGGTGAGTGTTTGATTTGCTCAAGCGCTCCGTCCATCATCCCCTTTGGTATCGCTTTGTTCGCCCTAAGTTGGCAGGGTATGCCCAGACGTGGGTCCCTTGCTCACTTTGCCACTGGATTCAAGCTAGCCTGGCTGATGACGGCTGAATAGCCAGAAACCGGTCCCAGGATGCTTGTTTCCGGTCCAGGGAAGACATGGCTTGGCAGTTCAGGCTGGACTGTTCCCATGAGGCACAGGGTCAGACTGATTTGCATATGGCCATGTCTGAACTGGGGTGGTGGAGTGAGCTAAAGAATGATGATGGATTAAACCCAGATCAGTTGACTGGGGGTGAGTGTTTGATTTGCTCAAGCGCTCCGTCCATCATCCCCTTTGGTATCGCTTTGTTCGCCCTAAGTTGGCAGGGTATGCCCAGACGTGGGTCCCTTGCTCACTTTGCCACTGGATTCAAGCTAGCCTGGCTGATGACGGCTGAATAGCCAGAAACCGGTCCCAGGATGCTTGTTTCCGGTCCAGGGAAGACATGGCTTGGCAGTTCAGGCTGGACTGTTCCCATGAGGCACAGGGTCAGACTGATTTGCATATGGCCATGTCTGAACTGGGGTGGTGGAGTGAGCTAAAGAATGATGATGGATTAAACCCAGATCAGTTGACTGGGGGTGAGTGTTTGATTTGCTCAAGCGCTCCGTCCATCATCCCCATTGGTATCGCTTTGTTCGCCCTAAGTTGGCAGGGTATGCCCAGACGTGGGTCCCTTGCTCACTTTGCCACTGGATTCAAGCTAGCCTGGCTGATGACGGCTGAATAGCCAGAAACCGGTCCCAGGATGCTTGTTTCCGGTCCAGGGAAGACATGGCTTGGCAGTTCAGGCTGGACTGTTCCCATGAGGCACAGGGTCAGACTGATTTGCATATGGCCATGTCTGAACTGGGGTGGTGGAGTGAGCTAAACAATGATGATGGATTAAACCCAGATCAGTTGACTGGGGGTGAGTGTTTGATTTGCTCAAGCGCTCCGTCCATCATCCCCTTTGGTATCACTTTGTTCGCCCTAAGTTGGCAGGGTATGCCCAGACGTGGGTCCTTTGCTCATTTTGCCACTGGATTCAAGCTAGCCTGGCTGATGACGGCTGAATAGCCAGAAACCGGTCCCAGGATGCTTGTTTCCGGTCCAGGGAAGACATGGCTTGGCAGTTCAGGCTGGACTGTTCCCATGAGGCACAGGGTCAGACTGATTTGCATATGGCCATGTCTGAACTGGGGTGGTGGAGTGAGCTAAAGAATGATGATGGATTAAACCCAGATCAGTTGACTGGGGGTGAGTGTTTGATTTGCTCAAGCGCTCCGTCCATCATCCCCTTTGGTATCACTTTGTTCGCCCTAAGTTGGCAGGGTATGCCCAGACGTGGGTCCCTTGCTCATTTTGCCACTGGATTCAAGCTAGCCTGGCTGATGACGGCTGAATAGCCAGAAACCGGTCCCAGGATGCTTGTTTCCGGTCCAGGGAAGACATGGCTTGGCAGTTCAGGCTGGACTGTTCCCATGAGGCACAGGGTCAGACTGATTTGCATATGGCCATGTCTGAACTGGGGTGGTGGAGTGAGCTAAAGAATGATGATGGATTAAACCCAGATCAGTTGACTGGGGGTGAGTGTTTGATTTGCTCAAGCGCTCCGTCCATCATCCCCTTTGGTATCGCTTTGTTCGCCCTAAGTTGGCAGGGTATGCCCAGACGTGGGTCCCTTGCTCACTTTGCCACTGGATTCAAGCTAGCCTGGCTGATGACGGCTGAATAGCCAGAAACCGGTCCCAGGATGCTTGTTTCCGGTCCAGGGAAGACATGGCTTGGCAGTTCAGGCTGGACTGTTCCCATGAGGCACAGGGTCAGACTGATTTGCATATGGCCATGTCTGAACTGGGGTGGTGGAGTGAGCTAAAGAATGATGATGGATTAAACCCAGATCAGTTGACTGGGGGTGAGTGTTTGATTTGCTCAAGCGCTCCGTCCATCATCCCCTTTGGTATCGCTTTGTTCGCCCTAAGTTGGCAGGGTATGCCCAGACGTGGGTCCCTTGCTCACTTTGCCACTGGATTCAAGCTAGCCTGGCTGATGACGGCTGAATAGCCAGAAACCGGTCCCAGGATGCTTGTTTCCGGTCCAGGGAAGACATGGCTTGGCAGTTCAGGCTGGACTGTTCCCATGAGGCACAGGGTCAGACTGATTTGCATATGGCCATGTCTGAACTGGGGTGGTGGAGTGAGCTAAAGAATGATGATGGATTAAACCCAGATCAGTTGACTGGGGGTGAGTGTTTGATTTGCTCAAGCGCTCCGTCCATCATCCCCTTTGGTATCGCTTTGTTCGCCCTAAGTTGGCAGGGTATGCCCAGACGTGGGTCCCTTGCTCACTTTGCCACTGGATTCAAGCTAGCCTGGCTGATGACGGCTGAATAGCCAGAAACCGGTCCCAGGATGCTTGTTTCCGGTCCAGGGACGACATGGCTTGGCAGTTCAGGCTGGACTGTTCCCATGAGGCACAGGGTCAGACTGATTTGCATATGGCCATGTCTGAACTGGGGTGGTGGAGTGAGCTAAAGAATGATGATGGATTAAACCCAGATCAGTTGACTGGGGGTGAGTGTTTGATTTGCTCAAGCGCTCCGTCCATCATCCCCTTTGGTATCGCTTTGTTCGCCCTAAGTTGGCAGGGTATGCCCAGACGTGGGTCCCTTGCTCACTTTGCCACTGGATTCAAGCTAGCCTGGCTGATGACGGCTGAATAGCCAGAAACCGGTCCCAGGATGCTTGTTTCCGGTCCAGGGACGACATGGCTTGGCAGTTCAGGCTGGACTGTTCCCATGAGGCACAGGGTCAGACTGATTTGCATATGGCCATGTCTGAACTGGGGTGGTGGAGTGAGCTAAAGAATGATGATGGATTAAACCCAGATCAGTTGACTGGGGGTGAGTGTTTGATTTGCTCAAGCGCTCCGTCCATCATCCCCTTTGGTATCACTTTGTTCGCCCTAAGTTGGCAGGGTATGCCCAGACGTGGGTCCCTTGCTCATTTTGCCACTGGATTCAAGCTAGCCTGGCTGATGACGGCTGAATAGCCAGAAACCGGTCCCAGGATGCTTGTTTCCGGTCCAGGAAAGACATGGCTTGGCAGTTCAGGCTGGACTGTTCCCATGAGGCACAGGGTCAGACTGATTTGCATATGGCCATGTCTGAACTGGGGTGGTGGAGTGAGCTAAAGAATGATGATGGATTAAACCCAGATCAGTTGACTGGGGGTCAGTGTTTGATTTTCTCAAGCGCTCAATCCATCATCCCCATTGGTATCGCTTTGTTCGCCCTAAGTTGGCAGGGTATGCCCAGACGTGGGTCCCTTGCTCACTTTGCCACTGGATTCAAGCAAGCCTGGCTGATGACGGCTGAATAGCCAGAAACCGGTCCCAGGATGCTTGTTTCCGGTCCAGGGACGACATGGCTTGGCAGTTCAGGCTGGACTGTTCCCATGAGGCACAGGGTCAGACTGATTTGCATATGGCCATGTCTGAACTGGGGTGGTGGAGTGAGCTAAACAATGATGATGGATTAAACCCAGATCAGTTGACTGGGGGTGAGTGTTTAATTTGCTCAAGCGCTCCGTCCATCATCCCCTTTGGTATCACTTTGTTCGCCCTAAGTTGGCAGGGTATGCCCAGACGTGGGTCCCTTGCTCATTTTGCCACTGGATTCAAGCTAGCCTGGCTGATGACGGCTGAATAGCCAGAAACCGGTCCCAGGATGCTTGTTTCCGGTCCAGGGAAGACATGGCTTGGCAGTTCAGGCTGGACTGTTCCCATGAGGCACAGGGTCAGACTGATTTGCATATGGCCATGTCTGAACTGGGGTGGTGGAGTGAGCTAAAGCATGATGATGGATTAAACCCAGATCAGTTGACTGGGGGTGAGTGTTTGATTTGCTCAAGCGCTCCGTCCATCATACCCTTTGGTATCGCTTTGTTCGCCCTAAGTTGGCAGGGTATGCCCAGACGTGGGTCCCTTGCTCACTTTGCCACTGGATTCAAGCTAGCCTGGCTGATGACGGCTGAATAGCCAGAAACCGGTCCCAGGATGCTTGTTTCCGGTCCAGGGAAGACATGGCTTGGCAGTTCAGGCTGGACTGTTCCCATGAGGCACAGGGTCAGACTGATTTGCATATGGCCATGTCTGAACTGGGGTGGTGGAGTGAGCTAAAGAATGATGATGGATTAAACCCAGATCAGTTGACTGGGGGTGAGTGTTTGATTTGCTCAAGCGCTCCGTCCATCATCCCCTTTGGTATCGCTTTGTTCGCCCTAAGTTGGCAGGGTATGCCCAGACGTGGGTCCCTTGCTCACTTTGCCACTGGATTCAAGCTAGCCTGGCTGATGACGGCTGAATAGCCAGAAACCGGTCCCAGGATGCTTGTTTCCGGTCCAGGGAAGACATGGCTTGGCAGTTCAGGCTGGACTGTTCCCATGAGGCACAGGGTCAGACTGATTTGCATATGGCCATGTCTGAACTGGGGTGGTGGAGTGAGCTAAAGAATGATGATGGATTAAACCCAGATCAGTTGACTGGGGGTGAGTGTTTGATTTGCTCAAGCGCTCCGTCCATCATCCCCTTTGGTATCACTTTGTTCGCCCTAAGTTGGCAGGGTATGCCCAGACGTGGGTCCCTTGCTCATTTTGCCACTGGATTCAAGCTAGCCTGGCTGATGACGGCTGAATAGCCAGAAACCGGTCCCAGGATGCTTGTTTCCGGTCCAGGGAAGACATGGCTTGGCAGTTCAGGCTGGACTGTTCCCATGAGGCACAGGGTCAGACTGATTTGCATATGGCCATGTCTGAACTGGGGTGGTGGAGTGAGCTAAAGAATGATGATGGATTAAACCCAGATCAGTTGACTGGGGGTGAGTGTTTGATTTTCTCAAGCGCTCAATCCATCATCCCCATTGGTATCGCTTTGTTCGCCCTAAGTTGGCAGGGTATGCCCAGACGTGGGTCCCTTGCTCACTTTGCCACTGGATTCAAGCTAGCCTGGCTGATGACGGCTGAATAGCCAGAAACCGGTCCCAGGATGCTTGTTTCCGGTCCAGGGAAGACATGGCTTGGCAGTTCAGGCTGGACTGTTCCCATGAGGCACAGGGTCAGACTGATTTGCATATGGCCATGTCTGAACTGGGGTGGTGGAGTGAGCTAAAGAATGATGATGGATTAAACCCAGATCAGTTGACTGGGGGTGAGTGTTTGATTTGCTCAAGCGCTCCGTCCATCATCCCCTTTGGTATCGCTTTGTTCGCCCTAAGTTGGCAGGGTATGCCCAGACGTGGGTCCCTTGCTCACTTTGCCACTGGATTCAAGCTAGCCTGGCTGATGACGGCTGAATAGCCAGAAACCGGTCCCAGGATGCTTGTCTCTGGTCCAGGGAAGACATGGCTTGGCAGTTCAGGCTGGACTGTTCCCATGAGGCACAGGGTCAGACTGATTTGCATATGGCCATGTCTGAACTGGGGTGGTGGAGTGAGCTAAAGAATGATGATGGATTAAACCCACATCAGTTAACTGGGGGTGAGTGTTTGATTTGCTCAAGCGCTCCGTCCATCATCCCCTTTGGTATCGCTTTGTTCGCCCTAAGTTGGCAGGGTATGCCCAGACGTGGGTCCCTTGCTCACTTTGCCACTGGATTCAAGCTAGCCTGGCTGATGATGACTGAATAGCCAGAAACCGGTCCCAGGATGCTTGTTTCCGGTCCAGGAAAGACATGGCTTGGCAGTTCAGGCTGGACTGTTCCCATGAGGCACAGGGTCAGACTGATTTGCATATGGCCATGTCTGAACTGGGGTGGTGGAGTGAGCTAAAGAATGATGATGGATTAAACCCAGATCAGTTGACTGGGGGTCAGTGTTTGATTTATTCAAGCGCTCAATCCATCATCCCCATTGGTATCGCTTTATTCGCCCTAAGTTGGCAGGGTATGCCCAGACGTGGGTCCCTTGCTCACTTTGCCACTGGATTCAAGCTAGCCTGGCTGATGACGGCTGAATAGCCAGAAACCGGTCCCAGGATGCTTGTTTCCGGTCCAGGGACGACATGGCTTGGCAGTTCAGGCTGGACTGTTCCCATGAGGCACAGGGTCAGACTGATTTGCATATGGCCATGTCTGAACTGGGGTGGTGGAGTGAGCTAAACAATGATGATGGATTAAACCCAGATCAGTTGACTGGGGGTGAGTGTTTGATTTGCTCAAGCGCTCCGTCCATCATCCCCTTTGGTATCGCTTTGTTCGCCCTAAGTTGGCAGGGTATGCCCAGACGTCGGTCCCTTGCTCACTTTGCCACTTGATTCAAGCTAGCCTGGCTGATTACGGCTGAATAGCCAGAAACCGGTCCCAGGATGCTTGTTTCCGGTCCAGGGAAGACATGGCTTGGCAGTTCAGGCTGGACTGTTCCCATGAGGCACAGGGTCAGACTGATTTGCATATGGCCATGTCTGAACTGGGGTGGTGGAGTGAGCTAAAGAATGATGATGGATTAAACCCAGATCAGTTGACTGGGGGTGAGTGTTTGATTTGCTCAAGCGCTCCATCCATCATCCCCTTTGGTATCGCTTTGTTCGCCCTAAGTTGGCAGGGTATGCCCAGACGTGGGTCCCTTGCTCACTTTGCCACTGGATTCAAGCTAGCCTGGCTGATGACGGCTGAATAGCCAGAAACCGGTCCCAGGATGCTTGTTTCCGGTCTCAGGGAAGACATGGCTTGGCAGTTCAGGCTGGACTGTTCCCATGAGGCACAGGGTCAGACTGATTTGCATATGGCCATGTCTGAACTGGGGTGGTGGAGTGAGCTAAAGAATGATGATGGATTAAACCCAGATCAGTTGACTGGGGGTGAGTGTTTGATTTGCTCAAGCGCTCCGTCCATCATCCCCTTTGGTATCGCTTTGTTCGCCCTAAGTTGGCAGGGTATGCCCAGACGTGGGTCCCTTGCTCACTTTGCCACTGGATTCAAGCTAGCCTGGCTGATGACGGCTGAATAGCCAGAAACCGGTCCCAGGATGCTTGTCTCCGGTCCAGGGAAGACATGGCTTGGCAGTTCAGGCTGGACTGTTCACATGAGGCACAGGGTCAGACTGATTTGCATATGGCCATGTCTGAACTGGGGTGGTGGAGTGAGCTAAAGAATGATGATGGATTAAACCCAGATCAGTTGACTGGGGGTGAGTGTTTGATTTGCTCAAGCGCTCCGTCCATCATCCCCTTTGGTATCGCTTTGTTCGCCCTAAGTTGGCAGGGTATGCCCAGACGTGGGTCCCTTGCTCACTTTGCCACTGGATTCAAGCTAGCCTGGCTGATGATGACTGAATAGCCAGAAACCGGTCCCAGGATGCTTGTTTCCGGTCCAGGAAAGACATGGCTTGGCAGTTCAGGCTGGACTGTTCCCATGAGGCACATGGTCAGACTGATTTGCATATGGCCATGTCTGAACTGGGGTGGTGGAGTGAGCTAAAGAATGATGATGGATTAAACCCAGATCAGTTGACTGGGGGTCAGTGTTTGATTTTCTCAAGCGCTCAATCCATCATCCCCATTGGTATCGCTTTATTCGCCCTAAGTTGGCAGGGTATGCCCAGACATGGGTCCCTTGCTCACTTTGCCACTGGATTCAAGCTAGCCTGGCTGATGACGGCTGAATAGCCAGAAACCGGTCCCAGGATGCTTGTTTCCGGTCCAGGGACGACATGGCTTGGCAGTTCAGGCTGGACTGTTCCCATGAGGCACAGGGTCAGACTGATTTGCATATGGCCATGTCTGAACTGGGGTGGTGGAGTGAGCTAAAGCATGATGATGGATTAAACCCAGATCAGTTGACTGGGGGTGAGTGTTTGATTTGCTCAAGCGCTCCGTCCATCATCCCCTTTGGTATCGCTTTGTTCGCCCTAAGTTGGCAGGGTATGCCCAGACGTGGGTCCCTTGCTCACTTTGCCACTGGATTCAAGCTAGCCTGGCTGATGACGGCTGAATAGCCAGAAACCGGTCCCAGGATGCTTGTTTCCGGTCCAGGGAAGACATGGCTTGGCAGTTCAGGCTGGACTGTTCCCATGAGGCACAGGGTCAGACTGATTTGCATATGGCCATGTCTGAACTGGGGTGGTGGAGTGAGCTAAAGAATGATGATGGATTAAACCCAGATCAGTTGACTGGGGGTGAGTGTTTGATTTGCTCAAGCGCTCAATCCATCATCCCCATTGGTATCGCTTTGTTCGCCCTAAGTTGGCAGGGTATGCCCAGACGTGGGTCCCTTGCTCACTTTGCCACTGGATTCAAGCTAGCCTGGCTGATGACGGCTGAATAGCCAGAAACCGGTCCCAGGATGCTTGTTTCCGGTCCAGGGAAGACATGGCTTGGCAGTTCAGGCTGGACTGTTCCCATGAGGCACAGGGTCAGACTGATTTGCATATGGCCATGTCTGAACTGGGGTGGTGGAGTGAGCTAAAGAATGATGATGGATTAAACCCAGATCAGTTGACTGGGGGTGAGTGTTTGATTTGCTCAAGCGCTCCGTCCATCATCCCCTTTGGTATCGCTTTGTTCGCCCTAAGTTGGCAGGGTATGCCCAGACGTGGGTCCCTTGCTCACTTTGCCACTGGATTCAAGCTAGCCTGGCTGATGACGGCTGAATAGCCAGAAACCGGTCCCAGGATGCTTGTTTCCGGTCCAGGGAAGACATGGCTTGGCAGTTCAGGCTGGACTGTTCCCATGAGGCACAGGGTCAGACTGATTTGCATATGGCCATGTCTGAACTGGGGTGGTGGAGTGAGCTAAAGAATGATGATGGATTAAACCCACATCAGTTGACTGGGGGTGAGTGTTTGATTTGCTCAAGCGCTCCGTCCATCATCCCCTTTGGTATCGCTTTGTTCGCCCTAAGTTGGCAGGGTATGCCCAGACGTGGGTCCCTTGCTCACTTTGCCACTGGATTCAAGCTAGCCTGGCTGATGACGGCTGAATAGCCAGAAACCGGTCCCAGGATGCTTGTTTCCGGTCCAGGAAAGACATGGCTTGGCAGTTCAGGCTGGACTGTTCCCATGAGGCACAGGGTCAGACTGATTTGCATATGGCCATGTCTGAACTGGGGTGGTGGAGTGAGCTAAAGAATGATGATGGATTAAACCCAGATCAGTTGACTGGGGGTGAGTGTTTGATTTGCTCAAGCGCTCAATCCATCATCCCCATTGGTATCGCTTTGTTCGCCCTAAGTTGGCAGGGTATGCCCAGACGTGGGTCCCTTGCTCACTTTGCCACTGGATTCAAGCTAGCCTGGCTGATGACGGCTGAATAGCCAGAAACCGGTCCCAGGATGCTTGTTTCCGGTCCAGGGAAGACATGGCTTGGCAGTTCAGGCTGGACTGTTCCCATGAGGCACAGGGTCAGACTGATTTGCATATGGCCATGTCTGAACTGGGGTGGTGGAGTGAGCTAAAGCATGATGATGGATTAAACCCAGATCAGTTGACTGGGGGTGAGTGTTTGATTTGCTCAAGCGCTCCGTCCATCATCCCCTTTGGTATCGCTTTGTTCGCCCTAAGTTGGCAGGGTATGCCCAGACGTGGGTCCCTTGCTCACTTTGCCACTGGATTCAACTTAGCCTGGCTGATGACGGCTGAATAGCCAGAAACCGGTCCCAGGATGCTTGTTTCCGGTCCAGGGAAGACATGGCTTGGCAGTTCAGGCTGGACTGTTCCCATGAGGCACAGGGTCAGACTGATTTGCATATGGCCATGTCTGAACTGGGGTGGTGGAGTGAGCTAAAGAATGATGATGGATTAAACCCAGATCAGTTGACTGGGGGTGAGTGTTTGATTTGCTCAAGCGCTCCATCCATCATCCCCATTGGTATCGCTTTGTTCGCCCTAAGTTGGCAGGGTATGCCCAGACGTGGGTCCCTTGCTCACTTTGCCACTGGATTCAAGCTAGCCTGGCTGATGACGGCTGAATAGCCAGAAACCGGTCCCAGGATGCTTGTTTCCGGTCCAGGGAAGACATGGCTTGGCAGTTCAGGCTGGACTGTTCCCATGAGGCACAGGGTCAGACTGATTTGCATATGGCCATGTCTGAACTGGGGTGGTGGAGTGAGCTAAAGAATGATGATGGATTAAACCCAGATCAGTTGACTGGGGGTGAGTGTTTGATTTGCTCAAGCGCTCCGTCCATCATCCCCTTTGGTATCGCTTTGTTCGCCCTAAGTTGGCAGGGTATGCCCAGACGTGGGTCCCTTGCTCACTTTGCCACTGGATTCAACTTAGCCTGGCTGATGACGGCTGAATAGCCAGAAACCGGTCCCAGGATGCTTGTATCCGGTCCAGGGAAGACATGGCTTGGCAGTTCAGGCTGGACTGTTCCCTTGAGGCACAGGGTCAGACTGATTTGCATATGGCCATGTCTGAACTGGGGTGGTGGAGTGAGCTAAAGAATGATGATGGATTAAACCCAGATCAGTTGACTGGGGGTGAGTGTTTGATTTTCTCAAGCGCTCAATCCATCATCCCCATTGGTATCGCTTTGTTCGCCCTAAGTTGGCAGGGTATGCCCAGACGTGGATCCCTTGCTCACTTTGCCACTGGATTCAAGCTAGCCTGGCTGATGACGGCTGAATAGCCAGAAACCGGTCCCAGGATGCTTGTTTCCGGTCCAGGGAAGACATGGCTTTGCAGTTCAGGCTGGACTGTTCCCATGAGGCACAGGGTCAGACTGATTTGCATCTGGCCATGTCTGAACTGGGGTGGTGGAGTGAGCTAAAGAATGATGATGGATTAAACCCAGATCAGTTGACTGGGGGTGAGTGTTTGATTTGCTCAAGCGCTCCGTCCATCATCCCCTTTGGTATCGCTTTGTTCGCCCTAAGTTGGCAGGGTATGACCAGACATGGGTCCCTTGCTCACTTTGCCACTGGATTCAAGCTAGCCTGGCTGATGACGGCTGAATAGCCAGAAACCGGTCCCAGGATGCTTGTTTCCGGTCCAGGGAAGACATGGCTTGGCAGTTCAGGCTGGACTGTTCCCATGAGGCACAGGGTCAGACTGATTTGCATATGGCCATGTCTGAACTGGGGTGGTGGAGTGAGCTAAAGAATTATGATGGATTAAACCCAGATCAGTTGACTGGGGGTGAGTGTTTGATTTGCTCAAGCGCTCTGTCCATCATCCCCTTTGGTATCGCTTTGTTCGCCCTAAGTTGGCAGGGTATGCCCAGACGTGGGTCCCTTGCTCACTTTGCCACTGGATTCAAGCTAGCCTGGCTGATGACGGCTGAATAGCCAGAAACCGGTCCCAGGATGCTTGTTTCCGGTCCAGGGAAGACATGGCTTGGCAGTTCAGGCTGGACTGTTCCCATGAGGCACAGGGTCAGACTGATTTGCTGATGGCCATGTCTGAACTGGGGTGGTGGAGTGAGCTAAAGAATGATGATGGATTAAACCCAGATCAGTTGACTGGGGGTGAGTGTTTGATTTGCTCAAGCGCTCCGTCCATCATCCCCTTTGGTATCGCTTTGTTCGCCCTAAGTTGGCAGGGTATGCCCAGACGTGGGTCCCTTGCTCACTTTGCCACTGGATTCAAGCTAGCCTGGCTGATGACGGCTGAATAGCCAGAAACCAGGTCCCAGGATGCTTGTTTCCGGTCCAGGGAAGACATGGCTTGGCAGTTCAGGCTGGACTGTTCCCATGAGGCACAGGGTCAGACTGATTTGCATATGGCCATGTCTGAACTGGGGTGGTGGAGTGAGCTAAAGAATGATGATGGATTAAACCCAGATCAGTTGACTGGGGGTGAGTGTTTGATTTGCTCAAGCGCTCCATCCATCCATCATCCCCTTTGGTATCGCTTTGTTCGCCCTAAGTTGGCAGGGTATGCCCAGACGTGGGTCCCTTGCTCACTTTGCCACTGGATTCAAGCTAGCCTGGCTGATGACGGCTGAATAGCCAGAAACCGGTCCCAGGATGCTTGTTTCCGGTCCAGGGACGACATGGCTTGGCAGTTCAGGCTGGACTGTTCCCATGAGGCACAGGGTCAGACTGATTTGCATATGGCCATGTCTGAACTGGGGTGGTGGAGTGAGCTAAAGAATTATGATGGATTAAACCCAGATCAGTTGACTGGGGGTGAGTGTTTGATTTGCTCAAGCGCTCCGTCCATCATCCCCTTTGGTATCACTTTGTTCGCCCTAAGTTGGCAGGGTATGCCCAGACGTGGGTCCCTTGCTCATTTTGCCACTGGATTCAAGCTAGCCTGACTGATGACGGCTGAATAGCCAGAAACCGGTCCCAGGATGCTTGTTTCCGGTCCAGGGAAGACATGGCTTGGCAGTTCAGGCTGGTCTGTTCCCATGAGGCACAGGGTCAGACTGATTTGCATATGGCCATGTCTGAACTGGGGTGGTGGAGTGAGCTAAAGCATGATGATGGATTAAACCCAGATCAGTTGACTGGGGGTGAGTGTTTGATTTGCTCAAGCGCTCCGTCCATCATCCCCTTTGGTATCGCTTTGTTCACCCTAAGTTGGCAGGGTATGCCCAGACGTGGGTCCCTTGCTCACTTTGCCACTGGATTCAAGCTAGCCTGGCTGATGACGGCTGAATAGCCAGAAACCGGTCCCAGGATGCTTGTTTCCGGTCCAGGGAAGACATGGCTTGGCAGTTCAGGCTGGACTGTTCCCATGAGGCACAGGGTCAGACTGATTTGCATATGGCCATGTCTGAACTGGGGTGGTGGAGTGAGCTAAAGAATGATGATGGATTAAACCCAGATCAGTTGACTGGGGGTGAGTGTTTGATTTGCTCAAGTGCTCTGTCCATCATCCCCTTTAGTATCGCTTTGTTCGCCCTAAGTTGGCAGGGTATGCCCAGACGTGGGTCCCTTGCTCACTTTGCCACTGGATTCAAGCTAGCCTGGCTGATGACGGCTGAATAGCCAGAAACCGGTCCCAGGATGCTTGTTTCCGGTCCAGGGAAGACATGGCTTGGCAGTTCAGGCTGGACTGTTCCCATGAGGCACAGGGTCAGACTGATTTGCATATGGCCATGTCTGAACTGGGGTGGTGGAGTGAGCTAAAGAATGATGATGGATTAAACCCAGATCAGTTGACTGGGGGTGAGTGTTTGATTTGCTCAAGCGCTCCGTCCATCATTCCCATTGGTATCGCTTTGTTCGCCCTAAGTTGGCAGGGTATGCACAGACGTGGGTCCCTTGCTCACTTTGCCACTGGATTCAAGCTAGCCTGGCTGATGACGGCTGAATAGCCAGAAACCGGTCCCAGGATGCTTGTTTCCAGTCCAGGGAAGACATTGCTTGGCAGTTCAGGCTGGACTGTTCCCATGAGGCACAGGGTCAGACTGATTTGCATATGGCCATGTCTGAACTGGGGTGGTGGAGTGAGCTAAAGAATGATGATGGATTAAACCCAGATCAGTTGACTGGGGGTGAGTGTTTGATTTGCTCAAGCGCTCCATCCATCCATCATCCCCTTTGGTATCGCTTTGTTCGCCCTAAGTTGGCAGGGTATGCCCAGACGTGGGTCCCTTGCTCACTTTGCCACTGGATTCAAGCTTGCCTGGCTGATGACGGCTGAATAGCCAGAAGCCGGTCCAAGGATGCTTGTTTCCGGTCCAGGGAAGACATGGCTTGGCAGTTCAGGCTGGACTGTTCCCATGAGGCACAGGGTCAGACTGATTTGCATATGGCCATGTCTGAACTGGGGTGGTTGAGTGAGCTAAAGAATGATGATGGATTAAACCCAGATCAGTTGACTGGGGGTGAGTGTTTGATTTGCTCAAGCGCTCCGTCCATCATCCCCTTTGGTATCGCTTTGTTCGCCCTAAGTTGGCAGGGTATGCCCAGACGTGGGTCCCTTGCTCACTTTGCCACTGGATTCAAGCTAGCCTGGCTGATGACGGCTGAATAGCCAGAAACCGGTCCCAGGATGCTTGTTTCCGGTCCAGGGAAGACATGGCTTGGCAGTTCAGGCTGGACTGTTCCCATGAGGCACAGGGTCAGACTGATTTGCATATGGCCATGTCTGAACTGGGGTGGTGGAGTGAGCTAAAGAATGATGATGGATTAAACCCAGATCAGTTGACTGGGGGTGAGTGTTTGATTTGCTCAAGCGCTCCGTCCATCATCCCCTTTGGTATCGCTTTGTTCGCCCTAAGTTGGCAGGGTATGCCCAGACGTGGGTCCCTTGCTCACTTTGCCACTGGATTCAAGCTAGCCTGGCTGATGACGGCTGAATAGCCAGAAACCGGTCCCAGGATGGTTGTTTCCGGTCCAGGGACGACATGGCTTGGCAGTTCAGGCTGGTCTGTTCCCATGAGGCACAGGGCCAGACTGATTTGCATATGGCCATGTCTGAACTGGGGTGGTGGAGTGAGCTAAAGAATGATGATGGATTAAACCCAGATCAGTTGACTGGGGGTGAGTGTTTGATTTGCTCAAGCGCTCCGTCCATCATCCCCTTTGGTATCGCGTTGTTCGCCCTAAGTTGGCAAGGTATGCCCAGACGTGGGTCCCTTGCTCACTTTGCCACTGGATTCAAGCTAGCCTGGCTGATGAAGGCTGAATAGCCAGAAACCGGTCCCAGGATGCTTGTCTCCGGTCCAGGGAAGACATGGCTTGGCAGTTCAGGCTGGACTGTTCCCATGAGGCACAGGGTCAGACTGATTTGCATATGGCCATGTCTGAACTGGAGTGGTGGAGTGAGCTAAAGAATGATGATGGATTAAACCCAGATCAGTTGACTGGGGGTGAGTGTTTGATTTGCTCAAGCTCTCCGTCCATCATCCCCTTTGGTATCGCTTTGTTCGCCCTAAGTTGGCAGGGTATGCCCAGATGTGGGTCCCTTGCTCACTTTGCCACTGGATTCAAGCTAGCCTGGCTGATGACGGCTGAATAGCCAGAAACCGGTCCCAGGATGCTTGTTTCCGGTCCAGGGAAGACATGGCTTGGCAGTTCAGGCTGGACTGTTCCCATGAGGCACAGGGTCAGACTGATTTGCATATGGCCATGTCTGAACTGGGGTGGTGGAGTGAGTTAAAGAATTATGATGGATTAAACCCAGATCAGTTGACTGGGGGTGAGTGTTTGATTTGCTCAAGCGCTCCGTCCATCATCCCCTTTGGTATCGCTTTGTTCGCCCTAAGTTGGCAGGGTATGCCCAGACGTGGGTCCCTTGCTCACTTTGCCACTGGATTCAAGCTAGCCTGGCTGATGACGGCTGAATAGCCAGAAACCGGTCCCAGGATGCTTGTTTCCGGTCCAGGGAAGACATGGCTTGGCAGTTCAGGCTGGACTGTTCCCATGAGGCACAGGGTCAGACTGATTTGCATATGGCCATGTCTGAACTGGGGTGGTGGAGTGAGCTAAAGAATGATGATGGATTAAACCCAGATCCGTTGACTGGGGGTGAGTGTTTGATTTGCTCAAGCGCTCCGTCCATCATCCCCTTTGGTATCGCTTTGTTCGCCCTAAGTTGGCAGGGTATGCCCAGACGTGGGTCCCTTCCTCACTTTGCCACTGGATTCAAGCTAGCCTGGCTGATGACGGCTGAATAGCCAGAAACAGGTCCCAGGATGCTTGTTTCCGGTCCAGGGACGACATAGCTTGGCAGTTCAGGCAGGACTGTTCCCATGAGGCACAGGGTCAGACTGATTTGCATATGGCGATGTCTGAACTGGGGTGGTGGAGTGAGCTAAAGAATGATGATGGATTAAACCCAGATCAGTTGACTGGGGGTGAGTGTTTGATTTGCTCAAGCGCTCCGTCCATCATCCCCTTTGGTATCGCTTTGTTCGCCCTAAGTTGGCAGGGTATGCCCAGACGTGGGTCCCTTGCTCACTTTGCCACTGGATTCAAGCTAGCCTGGCTGATGACGGCTGAATAGCCAGAAACCGGTCCCAGGATGGTTGTTTCCGGTCCAGGGACGACATGGCTTGGCAGTTCAGGCTGGTCTGTTCCCATGAGGCACAGGGCCAGACTGATTTGCATATGGCCATGTCTGAACTGGGGTGGTGGAGTGAGCTAAAGAATGATGATGGATTAAACCCAGATCAGTTGACTGGGGGTGAGTGTTTGATTTGCTCAAGCGCTCCGTCCATCATCCCCTTTGGTATCGCGTTGTTCGCCCTAAGTTGGCAAGGTATGCCCAGACGTGGGTCCCTTGCTCACTTTGCCACTGGATTCAAGCTAGCCTGGCTGATGAAGGCTGAATAGCCAGAAACCGGTCCCAGGATGCTTGTCTCCGGTCCAGGGAAGACATGGCTTGGCAGTTCAGGCTGGACTGTTCCCATGAGGCACAGGGTCAGACTGATTTGCATATGGCCATGTCTGAACTGGAGTGGTGGAGTGAGCTAAAGAATGATGATGGATTAAACCCAGATCAGTTGACTGGGGGTGAGTGTTTGATTTGCTCAAGCTCTCCGTCCATCATCCCCTTTGGTATCGCTTTGTTCGCCCTAAGTTGGCAGGGTATGCCCAGATGTGGGTCCCTTGCTCACTTTGCCACTGGATTCAAGCTAGCCTGGCTGATGACGGCTGAATAGCCAGAAACCGGTCCCAGGATGCTTGTTTCCGGTCCAGGGAAGACATGGCTTGGCAGTTCAGGCTGGACTGTTCCCATGAGGCACAGGGTCAGACTGATTTGCATATGGCCATGTCTGAACTGGGGTGGTGGAGTGAGTTAAAGAATTATGATGGATTAAACCCAGATCAGTTGACTGGGGGTGAGTGTTTGATTTGCTCAAGCGCTCCGTCCATCATCCCCTTTGGTATCGCTTTGTTCGCCCTAAGTTGGCAGGGTATGCCCAGACGTGGGTCCCTTGCTCACTTTGCCACTGGATTCAAGCTAGCCTGGCTGATGACGGCTGAATAGCCAGAAACCGGTCTCAGGATGCTTGTTTCCGGTTCAGGGAAGACATGGCTTGGCAGTTCAGGCTGGACTGTTCCCATGAGGCACAGGGTCAGACTGATTTGCATATGGCCATGTCTGAACTGGGGTGGTGGAGTGAGCTAAAGAATGATGATGGATTAAACCCAGATCCGTTGACTGGGGGTGAGTGTTTGATTTGCTCAAGCGCTCCGTCCATCATCCCCTTTGGTATCGCTTTGTTCGCCCTAAGTTGGCAGGGTATGCCCAGACGTGGGTCCCTTCCTCACTTTGCCACTGGATTCAAGCTAGCCTGGCTGATGACGGCTGAATAGCCAGAAACAGGTCCCAGGATGCTTGTTTCCGGTCCAGGGACGACATAGCTTGGCAGTTCAGGCAGGACTGTTCCCATGAGGCACAGGGTCAGACTGATTTGCATATGGCCATGTCTGAACTGGGGTGGTGGAGTGAGCTAAAGAATGATGATGGATTAAACCCAGATCAGTTGTCTGGGGGTGAGTGTTTGATTTGCTCAAGCGCTCCGTCCATCATCTCCTTTGGTATCGCTTTGTTCGCCCTAAGTTGGCAGGGTATGCCCAGACGTGGGTCCCTTGCTCATTTTGCCACTGAATTCAAGCTAGCCTGGCTGATGATGGCTGAATAGCCAGAAACCGGTCCCAGGATGCTTGTTTCCGGTCCAGGGAAGACATGGCTTGGCAGTTCAGGCTGGACTGTTCCCATGAGGCACAGGGTCAGACTGATTTGCATATGGCCATGTCTGAACTGGGGTGGTGGAGTGAGCTAAAGAATGATGATGGATTAAACCCAGATCCGTTGACTGGGGGTGAGTGTTTGATTTGCTCAAGCGCTCCGTCCATCATCCCCTTTGGTATCGCTTTGTTCACTCACTCAGTGGCAGCACTATAGTTCAGGTGGGGTCCTTATATTTTTCTGACTATTCCCTTAACCCTCTTACTTTTAATGAAATTCTGCACGTTCTGATAAGTTAGCTTTCAAAGCATTATTAACTCGTTTTTTAAAATATTGTGGGGCATATTATCAACGTGATTATCGCCGCTTTAGCGGGACTTTTTCCCGCTAAAGCGGCGATAATTCAATCGCCCTATTAGCAAGCTGTCGCTAACTGATGTTAGCGACAGCTTCTAGGCGATAGCGACCGGGTTGAGTGCCGCTTTGCATGCCAGCGATATTTATCGCTAATGGCATGCAAAGTAGGCGTTCCCAACCTAAAAGCGACTGGAAACAGTCGCTAAGGTCGCTATCGCCTATTAGCGAGGCAGGGGAGGTGATTAACGAACCAGCGCTAAACACGTTTAGCGCTGGTTTGTTAACGCCTGGTCCAAACCTGACTTAGCCATGTAATCCAATGGGAGGTGGATTACATGGCTAAATCCCCCTCTCCCTATCACCAAGCTAACACTGGTCACAGTGTGAATATCGCTTGTTTTCAAGCGATATTCACACTGTTCTCCAGGGTTTCTATCGCATTGGAGATAAGCGTTGCTGATAGCACGCTATCTCCGCGATAGAAACCTGCGATAGCCGGCAATAATTATCCAAGCGCTAAGTGCGCTTAGCGATAATTATCGCCGGTTATTGCTAATAGGCCCCTGTGTTTAATACTGGAATTTTAAAATGTTGTTGCCATACACTTTGTTTTCAATGGTTTTTAATTTATCAACCTAAGAAGCATGAAAGACTGAATTAGTGTTGCTAAGATTTGACCTCAAGACCTGTGATGTCAGAGTGTCAGTTGCCAGTAATAAACTCACAGCCATCATTCTGACTTTGTGGCTATCCATAGTCCTGGTCTCTGGTGCAGCCTTTAGATTACCGGGGGCAGGGAAAGAGGCGGTTTGACCTTGTTGTTTTCACACCACTGGATTAAAAAGAGTGTTATTAAGGATCTCTGTGACTCTGGCGTCCTCACTTGCGAGCTCCGGTTTCTGGGGTAATAGCCTTTCAGAAAGTAAAGTGTTTCAGTTTCCCTAATATTCATACACTGGGAGACATTCAATTTTCACCTCACTTGCTCTCTGTTTTTAGGTCTGGGGGCTCAGGATCCACCCCTTTCAACCATTGGCTTTCCGCAACCAACCTCTTTTAGCCATTGGCTTGACACTCTGTCAATCACTTTTGTACTGTGCCAGGGGAGTACCCATCCCTTACCTAATGCTATTTACTTTTTGTCTGTAACCTTTCATCTCCATTCCAGTGCTTGCACTGAGCTGCATGAGGGACTTTTCTACACCTCAGAGTCTGCTCCTGCTTGCTTTAATGTGCTTACACTGCATGCGTTAACACATTCATTCCAGGCCTAGTGGCTTTGCCAATTCTTGTGTTTTTACTCATAGTCGACTCTGTAAATTAGATTCAAGTTTGACTGCATTCTCTATCTCTCCACAAGTCGACCCGCAAGTGCCTCACATACTCGTCAACGCAACTGATTGAAATACCAAACTGCAGACAGTGACAGACGACAAGGTGCCCTTATTTTTGTCTGCAGGACACGAGTGAACACAGGAAAGGTTAGTGCCAGGAATAACTCTGAAACACATGTGGGATTTGAAAGGATGATCTTAATATAGCTAAGAGGCTTTGATCCAACTCGTACAATAGGAAGGAAAAGTGGTTCCCTCTGTGAGAATCCCCTTGGTTACCTCTCATGACATTGTAAAACAGCAACGCATCACCCCGTTTTCAAATAGCAAAAATGGAACTCGTGTCCACTGTCAAAATACTAAAGATTATACACTATTTAAAAATATATATATCAATAAGGAAACCCAACTTCAACACCATACTTTGGGGCCACATGTATGACCATCAGGTTTTGCCACTCGCAAATTACCATTTTTAGCGACTCTCAATGTGCGAGTCGCATAACCTGATGTACAAGGTCTCAGACTTCTCAAGGGACCCCTTGCCCTTTGTGAATGTTGGTGCCAACATTTTTTAAGAGTAGGTAACATTTCATTTTTCTTTTTTAAATGCATCCCGTTTTCCTTTGAGGAAAACAGGCTTTATTTCAGAAAAAAATTGCGTTATTTAAAAAGCAATCACAGACATGGTGGTCTGCTGACCCCAGCAGCCCACCATCCCTGTGATTACGAGCCATTCCCAATGGGTCGCAAACTGTGACCTACCTCATGAATATTAATGAGGTAGGTAATTTGCGACCCCATTGAGAATCACTAAGGGCCAGATGTACGACCCTTTTTTGCAGCCGCAAACGGGAGATCCTCCCGTTTGCGGCCGCAAAAAAGGGTAATAGCATGTACAAATGCTATTTAACGAGTCACTGGCTCGCAAAATAGCATTTGTGACTCTCGCTATTAGGAAGGGGTGTCCCTTCCTAATAGCGAGTCAACATGCTATGTACTGATGTTTTGCGGCCGCAATTGCGGCCGCAAAACACTCGCAGTTTACCACCTACTTAAAGTAGGTGGTAAACCACTTGCAAAGGGGAAGGGGTCTCCAGGGGACCCCCTCCCCTTTGTGAGTATGTGGGAAAATATTTTTTAAGAGCAGGCAGTCGTCCTAGACACCACTGCCTGCCCTTAAAAAAATGAAACTGAAAAGTTTAATTTTTCATTTTTAAATGCATCCCGTTTTCCTTTAAGGAAAACGGCCTGCATTTTAAAAAAAAACTGCTTTATTAAAAAAGCAGTCACAGACATGGTGGTCTGCTGACCCCAGCAGGCCACCATCCCTGTGAATGCTAGCCATTCCTAAAGGGGTCGCAAATTGCGCCTGCCTCATTAATATTAATGAGGCATGCAATTTGCCACCCCATTAGGAATCGCAAACAGTGTCTGAGACACTGTTGTGCATTTCAATTAGCGAGTCGCAAATTGCGAGTCGCAGATGCGACGCAATTTGCGACTCGCTAATTGGCGGCTCGTACATCTGGCCCTAAATGTGTCTGAGACACATTAGTACATTTCATTTTGCGACTCACTAATTGCGAGTTGCTAAAAATCGCAATTTGCAAGTCGCAAAATGAAATGGTCATACATCTGGCCCCTGGCTCTTCGAGCCTGAAGACATTTCCAGGCAGCATACCCGCTTTTGGTGATGACCTTTCATGATTCTGCATTTAAATAGTCTTTAGAGGGCATTGCTCATGGCTACAGTAAAGCATGTGGAAATGCTGCAGCGGTGTTACCGCATGTTTTAGCACGCATAGTAACACTGTCAGAGTTGTATACCTCACTGTCACTCAATATTAATGACAATGGCTGTGTTGTAGTACTTATCAGCATTGTGTGATGCAGTGTTAATGTTTCTTGTGCGGATACAGGTCTAAAATAAAGATCATAACAATTTATATGGCCATATCCAATTACACAAAATGTCATTAATTGACACACAAAAATGCACAGCAGGCACTTGAACAGACATCAGATGTCTGGAGCATGCTTATGCCTGTGATTTCCTTCGCTGTCCTTAATTCTAATTTTATTGAGGGTGGCTGTTTACTATTGCTTTTAAATGGTGACATTTTAGGTATTATTTATATTAGCCTTAGGTGTTTAGCAATCTTGAATAGTTAATTTACAACATAGTGTACGACCTACCACACAAAGGGTAACAGTTTCACATTTTAAATATGCTAATGCAATCATTTCTTCTAGTTGCTCAAGTCCAGTTGAATTTCAGAATTATTGCCGGATACCTAGGGCCTTATTACGAGTCAGGTGGGACGAAATTAACACATGCGCTAATTCCATTCCGCCTCATTGTTTGGCAGGGCTTTATGTGGGCCGGGTCCATCTGGATCTCAGACTTAGGGGTCGATTCCGATCTCGGTTGGAGACGCACCCAACGCCATTCGGTCGGGAAAAAAGCCATGCGAATGCCTGTTTCCCGACCGATCCGCACATGAATCCGAACGAACAAGTACGATGCGCACAACAGCACAGATTCCAACCCAGTCGTACTCACCCAATCCAGGTCCTGATCCCCGACCGAGCCGGATCCGTAAACGCAGATACGAGTCGCCCGGAAGCCAAAAAGCAGCCCCGTCCAGCCGGACAAGTACGATGCGCTTCCCGTACGCGCCGAACCCGTCGCTACGCACGGCACGTCAAAGCATCCGGGAGAGGTGCACATAAGCTCCGATTCGCGCCAGAACACGATCCACGGCTACGAGGCGAACACGCAAGCGACGAGGACGAGGCCAAGCAACGACAAAGACGAACGAGACGAACCAACAATGAATCCCATCGTTCCGATCCTACCAATAATCTACATCTACTACCGGAACAGGCACGGACGCGTACGGCGCAGAAGGTAGGTCAGACACCAACCACAAACACAAACTACACGTACCCGACATATCACACACACACACAGGGATGCAGAAATTACTAACTCCAGAAACAGCAGCACCATAGGGGCGGGATGCCCATCACCAATGCCACATATACACATAGGGGCCCGGATGCCTGTCACTACTACCACCCTTACCCAGGGGGTGCCAGGTGCCTACCACCACTACCACCTCTACCCATGGGGGTGCCAGGTGCCTACCACTACTACCACCCATACCCAGGGGGTGCCAGGTGCCTACCACTACTGCCACCTCTACCCAGGGGGTGCCAGGTGCCTACCACTACTACCACCCATACCCAGGGGTGCCAGGTGCCTACCACAACTACCACCTCTACCCATGGGGGTGCCAGGTGCCTACCACTACTACCACCCATACCCAGGGGTGCCAGGTGCCTACCACTACTGCCACCTCTACCCAGGGGGTGCCAGGTGCCTACCACTACTACCACCTCTACCCATGGGGGCTGGATGCCTGTCACTACTACCACCCTTACCCAGGGGTGCCAGGTGCCTACCACTACTACCACCTCTACCCATGGGGGTGCCAGGTGCCTACCACTACTACCACCCTTACCCAGGGGGTGCCAGGTGCCTACCACTACTACCACCCTTACCCAAGGGTTGCCAGGTGCCTACCACTACTACCACCCATACCCAGGGGGTGCCAGGTGCCTACCACTACTACCACCTCTACCCATGGGGGCTGGATGCCTGTCACTACTACCACCCTTACCCAGGGGTGCCAGGTGCCTACCACTACTACCACCTCTACCCATGGGGGTGCCAGGTGCCTACCACTACTACCACCTCTACCCATGGGGGCTGGATGCCTGTCACTACTACCACCCTTACCCAGGGGGTGCCAGGTGCCTACCACTACTACCACCTCTACCCATGGGGGTGCCAGGTGCCTACCACTACTACCACCGCTACCCATGGGGGGCTGGATGCCTGTCACTACTACCACCCTTACCCAGGGGGTGCCAGGTGCCTACCACTACTGCCACCTCTACCCAGGGGGTGCCAGGTGCCTACCACTACTTCCACCTCTACCCATGGGGGTGCCAGGTGCCTACCACTACTACCACCTCTACCCATGGGGGGCTGGATGCCTGTCACTACTACCACCCTTACCTAGAGGGTGCCAGGTGCCTACCACTACTGCCACCTCTACCCAGGGGGTGCCAGGTGCCTACCACTACTACCACCTCTACCCATGGGGGGCTGGTTGCCTGTCACTACTACCACCCTTACCCAGGGGGTGCCAGGAGCCTACCACTACTGCCACCTCTACCCATGGGGGTGCCAGGTGCCTACCACTACTACCACCTCTACCCATGGGGGTGCCAGGTGCCTACCACTACTACCACCTCTACCCATGGGGGGCTGGATGCCTGTCACTACTACCACCCTTACCCAGGGGGTGCCAGGTGCCTACCACTACTGCCACCTCTACCCAGGGGGTGCCTGGTGCCTACCACTACTACTACCTCTACCCATGGGGGGCTGGATGCCTGTCACTACTACCACCCTTACCCAGGGGGTGCCAGGTGCCTACCACTACTGCCACCTCTACCCATGGGGGTGCCAGGTGCCTACCACTACTACCACCTCTACCCATGGGGGTGCCAGGTGCCTACCACTACTGCCACCTCTACCCATGGGGGGCTGGATGCCTGTCACTACTACCACCCTTACCCAGGGGGTGCCAGGTGCCTACCACTACTGCCACCTCTACCCAGGGGTGCCAGGTGCCTACCACTACTACCACCTCTACCCATGGGGGGCTGGATGCCTGTCACTACTACCACCCTTACCCAGGGGTGCCAGTTGCCTACCACTACTGCCACCTCTACCCATGGGGGTGCCAGGTGCCTACCACTACTACCACCTCTACCCATGGGGGTGCCAGGTGCCTACCACTACTACCACCTCTACCCATGGGGGGCTGGATGCCTGTCACTACTACCACCCTTACCCAGGGGGTGCCAGGTGCCTACCACTACTACCACCTCTACCCATGGGGGCTGGATGCCTGTCACTACTACCACCCTTACCCAGGGGTGCCAGGTGCCTACCACTACTACCACCTCTACCCAGGGGGTGCCAGGTGCCTACCACTACTACCACCTCTACCCATGGGGGGCTGGATGCCTGTCACTACTACCACCCTTACCCAGGGGTGCCAGGTGCCTACCACTACTGCCACCCTTACCCAGGGGTGCCAGGTGCCTACCACTACTACCACCTCTACCCATGGGGTGCCAGGTGCCTACCACTACTACCACCTCTACCCATGGGGGGCTGGATGCCTGTCACTACTACCACCCTTACCCAGGGGTGCCAGGTGCCTACCACTACTACCACCTCTACCCATGGGGGGCTGGATGCCTGTCACTACTACCACCCTTACCCAGGGGTGCCAGGTGCCTACCACTACTACCACCTCTACCCATGGGGGTGCCAGGTGCCTACCACTACTACCACCTCTACCCATGGGGGCTGGATGCCTGTCACTACTACCACCCTTACCCAGGGGTGCCAGGTGCCTACCACTCCTACCACCTCTACCCATGGGGGCTGGATGCCTGTCACTACTCCCACCCTTACCCAGGGGGTGCCAGGTGCCTACCACTACTGCCACCTCTACCCATGGGGGTGCCAGGTGCCTACCACTACTACCACCTCTACCCATGGGGGTGCCAGGTGCCTACCACTACTACCACCTCTACCCATGGGGGTGCCAGGTGCCTACCACTACTACCACCTCTACCCATGGGGGCTGGATGCCTACCACCACCAACACCCCCACTCACAGGATGGCAAATACATGCCACAAGAAGCACACACCAGCAGAAAGAATGCAACACAAAGTCATCCCCCCAACACCATGACAAGCGTGTGTAGACTGTGTCAAATGCCTACAACACTGAACAGGACTGTGGACATACAATGTGACCCCCTATCACAAGTGCCACACATAAATGTGTGTGGCACCCACAATGCAAGCAGGCCATGACCATTGTGGCAATGGGGTCCAAACCCCCATCATCACAGTGCCCAAAATGTAAGTGTGGGGTCCATAGCTGAAGCACATATTGAACATTGTGGCAGTGGGGTCCAAACCCCCATCATCACAGTGACCAAATTGTGAGTGTGGGGTCCATAGCTGAAGCACATATTGAACATTGTGGCAATGGGGTCCAAACCCCCATCATCACAGTGACCAAAATGTATGTGTTGACAAAGAATAAGCTGCAACTGCCAAACTGCATGGATGATTCCTGGTCACAGAACAACAAACACATCAGTGGCAAAGTAGTGCTTGTGTCCCATAGCAACATAGAATGGGGGAGGCAAACAGTGCAGTGCAAACAAGACATACCTTTGGCCATGTGCAGACAAACATCACCCATGGGGGCTGACACTGTCAACATTCATCAATGACACAATGACAGAAGTGACCATCAGAATGCTGACCCACATATTTGCACCAATGGGCACACAAATTCAGATACCCAGTGGAGACTGTAGAAGGGAGGTGAACAGATACCATACCATGGCAGCAATGGGACACACACACAATGATCATTGTGCTGACTGATGACCTAGGAGTCCCAGGGACAGCAGGGCAAACACACCAAACAACATACAGCCAATGGCACACCTAAGATATGCCAATGCAGTGGTGCCGATGCACATACACAAACAGGCAGACCCACACTGCACATCAAACACAACAGGTGAGGGGGTACCAGTGTCCCCAGGCAACCACACAACACATGAGGAGGCCTGAATACCAATTACACAGATGTGCATACAGTGCCACACAAAGGTAACTCATGGATCCAAATCCCCTATGTGGGCAATTAGGCATTGTCAGATGAGAGGGAGCACAAATCACACATGTCACACAAGCATGTAGGAACAGCAACTGACACAGCAAGACACACAGACACCACAGCACCACACCCAGGGCCCCCACAATGTGGTGACCCTGGGCTGCATTACAATACCACTGTGATGACAAAGCTAGATGTCGTTCACACTGTGAACCACAGTCATGTGTCCTGAGCAACAAACTACCATCACACCTACACAAGCACAAATCAACCAGCACGGCCTGTCAGCCAAGGCCAACATGGAGGCAGGGGTCTAGCCGGGCAACAACTCTCATCTGCACACACTCAACACCACACACCTCGACCTCCAACAATGTGCAGCAGTGAAGCTCACATGCACTGGTGACATTGCACATGCACCCATGACAATCCCAGGGGGGGTGGTGGGAACCAAGGTGCAGAAACGCATCACACATGGCCACTCTACCAGACTCCTGAATGTCTGACACACTGCACACTACGCTGTACATGGACATGACGGCAATACCACACCAACCAATGGGATCCCAGCCACAGTCACACACCTATGAAGAAGCCAAGGTCACCCACAAAGAACACACATAGACAACTACCAACATTGCAGCCCTGAGGAGTGCCAGCAGTCACACACACAACGTGTCACAACCAATGAAAGCTAACACAAACCAGAAATCACATGACAGGTGTAAACAACAAGTGCAAAGGGGAATCCTGACTGTGACACATCAGCGTCTGCCCACAAACTCAGCCCTGACAGCAAACACACCTATGGGTGACACCCTGATGACCAGTAATGTGCCATGCACCCACATCACAGAGAACCCAGGGAGAAGACTTTGGGGGAACATAGCTCAACTCAGCAAGCATCACAAACAGGAACATCACTAGGGATCCCAGCATGCACAACAACATGGAAGTGAACACACACACATGCTCATACAACACACACCTTGGGCGCACGAGATGTCACAGGAGTACACACTGCCATGAGGGGACTCCACTCCTGTGTGAGGAAAGCTGTGCCATATGTCGCATCAGTAGGGCTCCATCATGTCAGCAGAACACTTGGTCACACAGTCAACAATTAGCACCAAATGAAGGCTCCCGTCACATCAGCCTGGTCATGGGAATGTCAACGAAATCAACAGCACAGATCCAACACACATGTATAGCAAGTTGCACTGACAACACAGATGAGTCCTTCCCCATTGATGCCCAAACCTGCATGTCCAGTGGAGATGGCCACACGGTCAGGGAACTAGACTAATTGAACAATGGCAAACACAACAGATGTGCATGGGTGGAACCCACAGATGTGACATTGCTAATGTAAGTAGGAAATCCCATTGCCAAATATTGAAAACATGACACCCTCAGATGCTGCTAAGGACGACATGGATTCACCACAGGATAGGACACTGTCCCCTGGAACACATGGGTTCCTGCACAGTAACACTTCCTTTTCATGAGTCCAAATATCACCATCACTGCAGCAAGGGCATGGTTAGCGTCATCAACATCATGTACATCAGAAGTAAAAGCACTAGAGAACAGAAAGTTGCTTTATTCAGCATGTGGGTTCAAAACTTGGAAGAACTGTAAGGTATCAACAAAGGCCAATGGCCAGTCCATCAAGGAAGTCTATACAGGGTGACAGTGGCAGATGTCACCCTACGCATGCCTGCACTGATCACAACCGGGGACAATCCCCTAGGAGGGGCATACGGGGGGCAGGCCAGGCACCGCAGGGACAGGATCAGGGCTCACCAGGAGGAGGCAGGGAAGGGGTGGTGGGTGCTGGAGAGCCACTGACAACTGCAGTGGAGGTGTCTGACATGGTGTGTGCCGGCACAACTGGGGGG
Source organism: Calotriton arnoldi (assembly GCA_963921515.1). Taxonomy (NCBI): domain Eukaryota; kingdom Metazoa; phylum Chordata; class Amphibia; order Caudata; family Salamandridae; genus Calotriton; species Calotriton arnoldi. The sequence goes on along the minus strand of CAWUFW010020612.1, from coordinate 96,424 downwards.
CATGACTCAGATGTTGTGGGTGCCGGCACAACTGCAGTGGACCCTGCAGATGGAGTGGACAGGTCCGCCACTGCAGCGCCCAAGTCAGACAGGGTGATAGTGGACTCCACTGCAGTGCCCACCTCCAGGGGAGGAGAATGGGGATCAGGTAAGGTGGGCAGGACAGAGGGGGAGGACACCCTCACCACATCAGTGGTACAGATAAGCGCAGCGGGGGGTGTGGGGCCGGAAGAGCAAGTGGCAGGGGAGAAGGCCTGACCCTTCTGGGGATGGTGTATCTGTGGGTGGGGGAACCTGGGGCAGGGTGTGGTGGGGGCACCTGTGGAGTGGGGGCCTGAGGGATGGAGGAAGGAGACTTGGTGCCTGAGCTGCAGGGCGGTGGCTGGGTCTTGCTCTTCCGGGACCGGGGGGACTTGCGGGTGGGGGCCTCAGTCGGTCTGCGCCTGGGGGATGGTGTCCGGGGGCCATGGGCACTCCGCTCCGTGTGGGTGGGCTTCCTCTTCCCCCTGAATGCTGGATCAGCTGGGTCGGAGGGGGAGAGGCCAAGGTCACAGAGGAAGAGCCGCTGTGTCTTTGGGGTTGCAGCTGAGGCAAGGGAGGGGTCATTGGAGGGAGAGGCAACTGAGGACTGCGCAGTGCTTGTGGATGCGTGTGTTTGTGCCTGTGCCCCATCCCCTGTGAGTGTGGTTGCAGTCCCCTGACGGTGCGTGCGTGTGCGTCTTGTTTGTGGCGTGTGTGTCCGTGTGCTGCATGTGTCTGTGCTGGTGTGTGCCTGTGGCAGTGTGTGTGTGCTTGGGACGGGTAAAGTGCTGGGGAGTGTGGATGGGGCAGAGGCAGGAGGGGTGAGGGACTGTCGAAGGAGGGACACTGCTGCCGTCAGGGAGGAGTCCATGGACCTATTGCCCCTCTGTAGGTCAGACATGCCCGATGAGATGCCCTCCATGAATGACACCAGCTTAGTCAACAGACTGGTGTGTGCATGGAGGACATTCAGCATCGCTGTCTGTCCTACATGGAGCTGGCGGAGGAGGTACACAGACTCCTCAATCAGGGCAGCAGGGGACACAGGGGCAGGGGGTGCGGTGCCTGGCCCGAAGGAGACACGCTCCCGAACATGGGAGCCTCCACGGACCTCGGGAATGGGAGCCGACGGGAGGGCGGTGGTGGTGGTGGTGGTGGTGGTGGCGGGGACAGCAACACTAGCTGGGGTGTGGTGGCTGCTGACACCCGCCTCCATAAGGGAGTCATCGTCCGAGTTGCTCTGGTCCTCAGCTGAGGTGGATGGTGCTGAGGACTCCTCGGTGTGGCTCCCCTCGCCCTCCGTGCCACTGGGTCCCTCCGACCACTCCTCGGCTGCTGACCCAGTCTGGCTCTGCGGCTCCTCCTGGTCCGTGGAGCTGTCCCCTCCTGTGGCCGTGGATGTATCTGCAATCAATAGGGACACAGACAGACATCAGTCACCTGCACCAAACGCACACACCACAGTAAGTACAGCACTTTACAGAACAAGCCCTGGCATCCTTAGTTGAACATTGCTAAAACTGCACAAACAGAACAGGAGAAGTCAATTGTCAGTCTGATGGTCAACCATGGCACTCACATCCCACCTGGCCTTGCACCCATCTGTCTGGTGTCTGTTGCATGGCAATACCCCAGTGTGGACACATGCACCACCTACACAGTATTTGGACGGTGCAGTGAACCCGGTGACGCATGTGGACATGCACACATCAAAACTCTTGCCACTGAGTCAGTGCAGGTGTCCGGATGAAAGGGATGCCCAGAGTCAAATAGGAAATGCATGTGATGCATACCAGCGACAGACACCATGATGCACCCATGTCCTGATAGCCATTGCCACAATGGTGTGCATGTAGCACATGTCACTCCCCTGCAGGATCACTAATAGGAAGTCACATGCCATGGCACAGCCATGCCTGCTAAGTCATACATCACTGTCTCCAGTCACAAGGGCAGGGCAGCCAGACAACAACACTCTGCACTGTGTCACAATAGTAGATCATGGGGAATGCAAGTCCTGGAGCTGAACAAGTGCACATGTACATCCCCCACACACCACATCATCTGTACCCTCATCTGTCCAGGTCATACCCATTGGACATATGGGAGACCTGTAACACTACCCTCTGCACCTGAGCACATCACAATCTGCTGTGAATGGGAAACATCTGCTTGAACCTCATATTCGCTTACCCCAGTCTGCACGGTCAGGTGATCAAACACCTATGTGTCACACATGTATCATCTCCTATGGTCACATCTCCGGTGGCATGCGGAGCCCCAACCGAGGAACACCCCAGCAGACCTGACAACGAAGCCACAGCACACTGACACAGAGGCAGACACCTGAGGGGACAAATCACTGAGCAAAACGTGTCAGCTGATACACGGCAGTGGGAGTACAGAGTGTATTGTATGGCCTGGAGTAGGCATGACTGTCCTGTCCCACATGAATGAGGGATGAGCCCTGGACAGTAGGCAGCTGGCTAAGTATGTGTGACACACGTTATATACACACTCCTGGGGCACAAACATTGTTCCCACCCGCAGCATGGGTGTGTGCCAGATACCCCAGGCACATGCGGTGGATCAGCTCAGCAATTGGGCCACATATCAAAATGACACGCAGAACACGTCAGAACACAGGCAATGTGTAAGCAATGGACCCACCCATGATGCCCACCACAGAGTCAGGGAAACAGATGCTGTCCCCCACCTTGAGTCAAGCAAACTGCAAGGACACAGTACCCAAGTGACACAATACCCTGACTGTAAGGGCCACACCTGGGTATCAGATGAGGAGTGGGCAGTGCACAATAGAGGGACATGGGTCCTGGACCACAAGACTGATGTACTGTGGAAGTTTAACCAGGCCAGAGGAGGGCACATAGCATGTCAGACAAAGTGCACAGTGCAGTCATGGACTCACCCCCTCCTTGCTGCTCTCTGGCCTTCAGCTGCCCATCCAGATCAGGGAAGACCACCGCCAGGATCCTCAGCATGTGGGGGTCAGGGTCCGGTGTCCGCCCCTCCTGCGAGGAGGCGACAGCTTCAGCTGGACCCGTGCGATCCTCCGGGTCCAGCCCCGAAGGTCCTGCCACCTCTTCTGGCAGTTGCGGATCCGGCGCTTGTAGACCTCCACGGATCTCACTGCCCGGACGATGGTCAGCCATATCTTCTGCTTCTGGTGGGCATCAACCTGTGAGGATAACAAAGTGAGAATGCCATTACTACACATGCAACATATCCGTGCATTACACAGTTGGATATACATGTCTCAATCACAGGGGCACATGATGTACTCAGGCAGTGCAACGATGGCTATGGACAGTATGCCAGCAGTCACTACATGGTATCATTGCCTGGGAAGTAAAACCTTGTTTAAATGCACTGTCACTGCACTATACCTGTCCAGTGCATGTAACTACACACTATGGGGGGTGACAACTACTCAATGAGCCTGCTAGCCAGTGGCGTGCAGACTGTTAGCCTTGCTAGTCAGACAACATGCACATTTAGAAAGGCAGGGGACAGAACACTCACCTGCTCCCCTGCTTTCCCATACAGCTTGCTGTACTGTGGAAGGAGGCCATCCAGCAGGGCCTGGTTCTCCTCAGTGCTGAAGGCTGGGGCTCTCTCCACAGTACGTGCCATTGCAGGGTCCAGAGGGTGCAGAAACAGCAGCAGTGTAGTGGCAGATGTCGTCCTGGAGCATGTAGTGCAGGCAAGTGAGCTCTCAGGGGAACAGCCAGCATTATATGTGTGCTGCAGAGGCAGATACTGTCCCATGTGTCCAAAGTGATAGGTCCAAGTCGTTTGCATCATCTGAATCTGGCCAATCCATGAAATTGCACCACTTACACACGCCCCCAGTATCCTTCAAATGTTCAACTTCATGACACCCATGAAATTGCAACATTGTTGTGGGTGACCAACTGAATTTACAGCATCAGACTCGTTCAAATTTTGAAAACGCGTCCGTTGCCAGGCCAGGCCATAGCCAATGGGTGCGCACCGATCGGACCATTGCTGTTCAACACGTACATGGGCTACAACGCGTACCCGCACACATTGAATGCAATGGGCCGGCCGGGAACACCGATCGGACCATTGCTGTTCAACGCGTACATAGGATACAACGCGTACCCGCACACATTGAATGCAATGGCCAATGTGTGCGCACTGATCGGTCCATTGCTGTCCAAGGCGTATTGCCAATACAACGCGTACCAGCGCACATTGAATGCAATGGCCAATGTGTGCGCACTGATCGGTCCATTGCTGTCCAAGGCGTATTGCCAATACAACGCGTACCAGCGCACATTGAATGCAATGGCCAATGTGTGCGCACTGATCGGTCCATTGCTGTCCAAGGCGTATTGCCAATACAACGCGTACCAGCGCACATTGAATGCAATGGCCAATGTGTGCGCACTGATCGGTCCATTGCTGTCCAACGCATCCCTGTTCAAGTCACTGGCATATGTCCCCATGCCTGTCACAGGTGAACATATGCCAGCCACATATACTTCCCAGGCAGTGAGGGGCACGCCTACAACACCACAGCCTGTCCAAACTGTATCCTAGGGCATGTAAGGCTGCATTACCTATTCCGTGTATGGGGGTGAACATGTTGTTCTGTGGGTGTCACTTGGGGGCAGCCACCCCCAGGCTGTGCACGTGTTTATGGGGACAGAATCCTTGGTGTTTCGTGTACATGACCACTGTGATGTGCAACTGTTCATATCTGAGCATGTGGCATGGTCACAGTTCACTGTGGTGTATGTGTATGTCATGTCACATACCCCCTGAGTCCTATGTGGGACGTTATGTTCAACCCAGGGTGACCCATTGGCACAATGGTGATGGTCCTCCACAGTCTGTGTGCATGTTGTGATTACAATGTCTCTGATTTCATGTGCACAATGGGAGGCAGTCTCCACATCCACGTTGTTTGTGCATGGACTTTGATGTTGTGCGTGTGTGTGTCACAGACGTCCATGTCTGTCCTGCCGAGGCAACAGGGACCACTACCTGTGGGGCTCATGGTTGTTTTGCTGTGGTGTATACATGATACACCATGTCATGCCAGTGTCCATGTGGCAATACAGGGTCCCTGGGAATCTACCTGTCGTTGAGCTGTGATGCCTGGGGCACATCAGTCCTCACATGTCACTGTGGCGTGTGTTTGTTATTTGGCAGCAGGAGATGGGAACTGGGACACTGCCTCATGGTATCCAATGGCACGACCTGGGACTTATTGATGCCACTTGTTGGACTGTGATGTTAGATATTGGCCATGTATGTGCCATACATATCCGTACGGAACTGCACACATCATGTACTTGTGCCTCATTATGATGTATCATGTGATGTTGAGTGTGTTCAATGCCACATATGTGGGGTGACTGACAATCTTGCTTTCTTCACCTATGCACTGCAGGGCACCAGCTGTCCATAGACCATTCCCTGACCTGGCAACGATGGTGGAACGTGACAGCATCTGACGGTACCGCTTCACCAGGCAGCTGATTGAGGATTTGGCAGTGCGCTTGGCACCACATTTGCAACCTGGCCGTCCGTACCCTACAGCGCTGACCCCCAAGGTGAAGGTGATGGCAGCCCTACACTTCTTTGCCACTGGTACCTTTCAACACACTCTGGCGACTGCTGGTGGATGTCACAGACCATGTTCAGCCGTGTGCTCCGGGATGTTTTGGAGGCTATGTTGATATACCTGAACCAGTACATCTATTTCCCTAGACTCCAACGACTCACTGGCATGAAGAGTGACTTCTATGCCCTGGGGAGGATGCCGCATGTCATTGGCTCCATTGATAGGACACATGTGGCTTTGGTACCACCACAGGCCCAAGAGCAGGCCTACCGTAACCGCAAGCACTACCACTCGGTCAATGCACTGGTGGTCTGTCTTGCAGATATGAGCATCACACACGTGTGTGCCCGTTTCCCTGGTTCTGCACACGATGCCTACGTGATGAGGAGTAGTCGCATCCCGAGGATGATGGCACAGATGCGGAACCAGCGTGCCTGGCTTGTAGGTGTGTACTGACTTTGTACCATTGTGTGTGTTCTGCTATGTAGTGTTCCACCCTCTTTTCCAACTCTGCTAATGTGCAATTGTCTGTATGTAGGTGACTCCGGATACCCCAACATGCCGTGGTTGCTGACGCCCTCAGGAACCCTGTGACACCAGCCCAGATGCGCTACAATGAGGCACATGGTCGGACCAGGAGAGTGATTGAGCGGACATTTGGTCTCCTGAAGAGCCGCTTCCGCTGCCTCGACAAGACAGGAGGGTCCCTCCCATATGCCCCAGCAAAGGTGTGCAAGATTATCATCGTCTGCTGCATGCTCCACAACCTGGCAGTGCGGAAGGAGTTGCCTCTCATCCTGGATGACGATGACCAACGTCCGCCACCTGTGGAGGATCCTGGCCTGGACCACGATGCCAGTGATGATGATGATGATGTTGAGGGTGATGTCCGCACACAGCTCATCACCAACTTCTTCAGCTGAATGTGAGTATCCAGAGATGGCATGTCAATGATGTGAGTTTGCATGATATGTGTTGGTGGTGCTCTGGTGCTGTTTGAGTGTGTCCATGGGCTACATGTCTGTATGCGTGTAGCGATGTGTCCTTGCAGGTAGTCTGTACTCCCCAACAGTGTTGACATGCTAACTTGGTTCTGGGTGGGTATCTTGTAACATGTATTGTGCATGAGTATTGCAGTTCTGTCCTGTTCTTCAGTACTTTTGACTGTGTGTCATTTCTGTCCTACACAGGGTACTTTCTGAGTCGTTTGGTCAACTGTGATCCCCAACACCGTGATTCGACTTCCCGGGTGGTAGCTGTTGTGTCCCTACAGGTGATGTGCACCACACCCATGGACTTCCTTCCTTCTACACTTGTTGACTGTGTGCCCGCTGCCAGGTGGGATTACCTTGCATCTGTGGTGGTTACAACATGTTGCAAATGTGTAATAAACCTGTGCTTCACTTTGTGATGTGCGTTGTCTGTGGTCACACATCTGACTGACATTTGCTTACTGCACCAGTGGGCTAGTTAACACAGACTGTGAATAGGTGTTGGGTCTGTGCAATGCAACGTATTTCCTGGCAACACCAGTGTAGGCGATGAGTCAGATGTCCATGGTGTGTATGTGTTGTGTAGCCCTGGTGGTGTGCCTCCCCCATATGTGTGAAGTCGCCATGACTCACATGCCGGTGTTGTACTTGCTGTAGCAGTTAGCATGCACAGTGTCATTTCCCCGATCATCATCGCAACTTCTGAGACAACATAGGAATCACAACAGAGGCAAGTATGGTGTATAAGTGAGTTTATTGACATACATGTGTGAGTATAGTGCACAGGTTGTTGGGTGATGTACATTGTGATTGTGATCCAAAGTTCCTAGATAATTTGGAAGTCCTGGTAGCAGAAATGTCCAGAGTAAAGTCCACAGTAATCAGAGACATTGGTCCAACTTGGGCTCCCCATGTCATGTGGGAGAGTTGTGTTGCAGTCAACAGGGTGAACAGTTTGCGCACAAAGGTTTTTCTCCAGAACAGGTTTTGGCTTCCTGGGGGTTGCACATGGCCATCGGCCTCTCACTTGCCCCTCCTCGGACGGCCCCTCTTCTTTGGGGGGACCCTCAAGTGCAGGCTGCTGCGGTGCAGGGGACTCTCCGCCAGAGTCATCCTGCCTCCCTGTGGCAGTTGCAGTTGTTTCAGCAGCAGATGTTGTGGGCACACAGGGAGGTGTTGACTGGTTGCTGCTCATCTGGCGGAGGCATTGTAATATGTCCCTATGCACCGCCGTCATCTCTTGCAGTGTGTCCCACTTGGACTCCACGCGGGACATGTGTGAGTCCAAGCGGGCATGATGGGCAGCCTGCTGCTGTTTAATGTCCCTGAGGAGCCCCACTACCTGGCTGAACTCTCCGGTGCTGGACTGGTACGCATCGGCTATGCGTGCCAGTTGTGGGTCATCATGCAGTCCAGACCCCTCTGTGAGCAGTGACCTATGTCTCCCACCCCTCCCACCACCCCTGGCGACACGTGCAGTACCTGAGGTGGCAGGCACAGGTGACCCTGGGCCACCTTGTGGGTTGTTGGTGGTGGTGGTGTCCATGGCCCCACGTTGGTCCAGGGTCCCTGTGCTGGTGGTGGTGCTGCTCCTTGGTCTGTCCATGTCGGCAGGGGTGGTATGTGTGTTGACAGTCGTTGGAGGGGTGGGTGCAGGGGTGCAGCTGGTGGTCCTGCTGGTGCTGCATGATGACTTGCTCCGGAGGTGCCAGGTAAGTCTTCTTCATCCGAGGAGGGCAGAGGCTGTTCCACACCAGTGAGCTCCGTATCCTCTTGAGCCTGGGACGAGGACTCCTCAGCATCTGCTGCTGTGTCCCCATCATCACCTGTTTTTGGGAGACACACACAATGTATGTTATGTTTCTGCAGGCATCAATGGTTGACACACCTAACAGTTGTGACTGGGCCTCTGGATGCGGGCCTGTACAATGCATTGTCCTAAGTTGTCACAGTCAGGGGTTGATATTGGTGTAGCACATTGTCCTGCATTATTTGGGCATTTCTATGTGAATGTTGGGGTGTGTACATGGTCTGCATTGGTTGTATTTGGTTGTCATCCGCTCCTCCTTCCCACCCAGCCAGATATCCCACCATGGACCGTGCTTCCATTGCAGGGAGTGCAAGTTGTCTTTCAGGATGTCAGTCAGTGGTGTCCTGCTGTTGGTTGTTGCACAGTTGCCAGCAGGGCCTTGTGCTCCCCACAGCAGTAGCCAGTGTCAGCCATCTTGTGAGTCCTTTTCCACTCCCTGTGATGTGAGCATGGTTGAGTGTGGTGTTGATGGGCCAATTGTGAGGGTGAGCAATATCTGTGCCTACCACTCCCATCATGCTATTGCCTCCACCCCACTTCCCAGCATGCCCATACTTACTTGCTTTTGGGTGGACTTCAGTGTGTGTGAGTGTGAGAGCAATGGCAAGATGGCTGACAGTGGTGTCCTGCTGTTGGTTGTTGCACAGTTGCCAGCAGGGCCTTGTGCTCCCCACAGCAGTAGCCAGTGTCAGCCATCTTGTGAGTCCTTTTCCACTCCCTGTGATGTGAGCATGGTTGAGTGTGGTGTTGATGGGCCAATTGTGAGGGTGAGCAATATCTGTGCCTACAACTCCCATCATGCTATTGCCTCCACCCCCTTCCCAGCATGCCCATACTTCCTTCCTTTTGACTCTGCTTCCCTGTGGGGTGGGCTGCCTGTGCTGACAGGATGGCTGGGAGTGTTGTCCAGGCAGTTGTTTGGCTAAATGTCCCAGGAGTGTCCCTGTGCTTCACACGGCATGACCCAGGGTGGTGGTTCTTTGTGGGACCTTGAGTTAGGATGTGAGGCATTGCATTCCGCCAGGTGGCTTCTGTGGAGTATGTGTTGAGGGGATGTGTGAGGGGAGGTGCTTGTAACTATGGTCAGTGCTGTGAATCCTCCTTCCCACCCAGCCAGATATCCCACCATGGAACGTGCTTCCATTGCAGGGAGTGCAATTTGTCTTTCAGGATGTCAGTCAGTGGTGTCCTGCTGTTGGTTGTTGCACAGTTGCCAGCAGGGCCTTGTGCTCCCCACAGCAGTAGCCAGTGTCAGCCATCTTGTGAGTCCTTTTCCACTCCCTGTGATGTGAGCATGGTTGAGTGTGGTGTTGATGGGCCAATTGTGAGGGTGAGCAATATCTGTGCCTACCACTCCCATCATGCTATTGCCTCCACCCCACTTCCCAGCATGCCCATACTTACTTGCTTTTGGGTGGACTTCAGTGTGTGTGAGTGTGAGAGCAATGGCAAGATGGCTGACAGTGGTGTCCTGCTGTTGGTTGTTGCACAGTTGCCAGCAGGGCCTTGTGCTCCCCACAACAGAGCACCAGTGTCAGACATCTTTGATGGGGCTTTCCACTCTCTGTGTGGTGTGCATGCTTGAGTGTGAGCTTGCTGGGCCATGTGGGTGGGGGATGTTGAGCTGTGACTACCACTCCCATCATGCTATTGCCTCCACCCCACTTCCCAGCATGCCCATACTTACTTGCTTTTGGGTGGACTTCACTGTGTGTGAGTGTGAGAGCAATGGCAAGATGGCTGACAGTGGTGTCCTGCTGTTGGTTGGTGGCCAGTTCCCAGCATGGCCTTGTGCTCCCCACAACAGGGCACCAGTGTCAGACATCTTTGATGGGGCTTTCCACTCTCTGTGGGGTGTGCATGCTTGAGTGTGAGCTTGCTGGGCCATGTGGGTGGGGGATGTTGAGCTGTGACTACCACTCCCATCATGCTATTGCCTCCACCCCACTTCCCAGCATGCCCATACTTACTTGCTTTTGGGTGGACTTCACTGTGTGTGAGTGTGAGAGCAATGGCAAGATGGCTGACAGTGGTGTCCTGCTGTTGGTTGGTGGCCAGTTCCCAGCATGGCCTTGTGCTCCCCACAACAGGGCACCAGTGTCAGACATCTTTGATGGGGCTTTCCACTCTCTGTGGGGTGTGCTTGCTTGAGTGTGAGCTTGCTGGGCCATGTGGGTGGGGGATGTTGAGCTGTGACTACCACTCCCATCATGCTATTGCCTCCACCCCCCTTCCCAGCATGCCCATGCTTCCTTCCCTTTGACTCTGCTTCCCTGTGGGGTTGTGTGCCTGTGCTGACAAGATGGCTGACAGTGTTATCCTGGGGTTAGTTTTGCTACAAGTCCCATGTGTGTCCCTGTGCTTCACTCAGCATGACCCAGGGTTGTGGTTCTTTGTGGGATATTTGATTGGAGTGTGAGGCAATGCATTCTCCCAGGTGAGTTTTGTGGAGTTTGTGTTAGGGGTGTGTGAGAAACGCTGCTGGTAACTATGGTCAGGGCTGTGAGTCCTCCTTCCCACCCAGCCAGATATCCCACCATGGAACGTGCTTCCATTGCAGGGAGTGCAAGTTGTCTTTCAGGATGTCAGTCAGTGGTGTCCTGCTGTTGGTTGGTGCACAGTTGCCAGCAGGGCCTTGTGCTCCCCACAGCAGTAGCCAGTGTCAGCCATCTTGTAAGTTGTTTTCCACTCCCTGTGATGTGCGCATGGTTCAGGGTGGTGTTGATGGGACAGTTGTGGGGGTGAGCAATATCTGTGCCTACAACTCCCATCATGCTATTGGCTACACTGACTTGCCCAGCATACACATATTTCCTTTCTTTCAGTGGGCTTCACTGTGTGCTGGTGTTGTAGTGGTGGCTACTTGTCTGGATGTGTTTGTCAGTTATATTTGTGCCACTGCCTAGCTGTAGTTGTAGTTGTGTTTGTACATGTGATGACACAGTTAAATGTCACTTTGTGATGGCATGTGTTGTGTTTCTCTGAGTGACATACACATTTTGGGATGATTCTGTTCTGGTTGCTGTGTATTTGCTAAGAGTGCATGGTTTGACTCTCCCTTGACAGTGATGTGTGTGTGTAGTCGCAGAATATTGTGTACATTTGTTGTGTACTCACCAGGCTCTGGGATGTTTTCTAGTCCATAGACGCTCACTGGTGGTAGGATGGCCCGCACCTTCTCCTCCCAGGGCCTGAGGTATACTGGCTTGGCAGGAGGGCCACTGCCGGTGTATTGGCTCAAGATGTAGTCCTTCTTCAGCAGCTCCTTGACCCTCCTGCGCACGTCATACCACCTGTTCTGGATGTCTGTCTTTGTGCGCAAACATGGTGATTGTGTGTTCACCCTGTCGACGATCCTCTCCCACATCTTTGTTTTCTGTGACATGGGTTGGACCAGTGTACCAAAGAGCTGTGGCTCTACCCTGAGGATCTCATCTACCAGGACTTCCAATTCACTATCTAGGAACTTGTGATTCTTCTTTGGGGGCATGGTGATGGGTGGTGATGGTGAGTGATGTGTGTGTTGGTGTGCAGGTGAAGGTGTGTGAGTGTGTGTTTTGCTAGGTGTATGTGAGGTTTCTATTTGTTGTGGTGCTGATGGTGTGTGGCTTGTGTGATGGATGAGCTGTGGGTATGTGGTTGCTGTCTGTTGAGTGCTGGCAGGTAATTTGAATTTGCAAAGGATCATGGTAGGGATTTGTGTCCTTTATATGGGTGGAGTTGTGGGTGTGTCTTTGTTCCCTGCCCCTCCCCCAGTATTTATTGGCTTTGTAATTGCTTGTTTGGCCTTTTTTTGTGTATTTTCCCTTTGTACTTTTCGTGCATGTAGGAGACGTTCTTGTGACCGAGTCGGACCCTGCAGTTGTCTCGTACGGGCTTGTCCGTTTCGTTCACGCTGTGTTTGTGCTGTTTTCTATGCTGCGTACGCGTCGGTCGCGGTGTTTTGGGTTGCTTCGGCTCGCAGTTTTGTATGCGTGTCGGTCGTACGACTTGTCCTCCGTGCGACTCGGTCGTGTTTTCCACGCCTTGCATCGTACTTGGCGGGTGGGAGTCCGCGGGTACGTCTCGCTCGGTATTGTTCCGGGTGCGAGTCGGTCGGTTCGAATCGCGTGTTTTTCCGGCCGGATTGCTGTTTTCCGCGCGGCTCGGTCCTTCGGCTTGTGTTCCGTACGAGTCGGTCGGGTTTTGCTCGCTTCTCATCGTACTTGGCGGGTCGGGCTGCACCGGTACGTGTCGGTCGGTATTTATTCCGGCTCCGAGTCGGTCGGTACGTTTTCCGGCCCGAATCGGAATCGGCCCCTTAGTAGTAATCAAAAACGGACGTTGAAACAGGTCCCTACCGGACCCTATATCATTGTCCTTAACCTTTCTGCTAAAAACACCGATCGATTTCTAAACAATTAATGTAAAAATGTTAAGGTAATACATGTCAGAGATTTAGTTCCAGTTTAAATTTCACGTTTTATTTCCCTAAGAGTGTTAGCTGTTTCTAAGATGTTGTTTTTAGTATTTTTTCTGTGTAGCATATTACTCTTGCGTAATGCTTTATCTTAAGGCAAGCAAGAAAACCCACCTCCAAGTTATGCTCTAAAATAGAGTCAACAATTTATACAGGCGACAAAAGATAAAAGAAACAAAAAGCATTCAAAGCATTACAAACATTCTCAAATATAAGTTATTTATATTTTGCATTTCTTTATCTTTTTATCTTTTCAGTAAATCAAAATATGATAACTCAATCTTTATCCTCCCACCCTTCAAAATATGTATTTCACAACATTCACATATGAATGAATGAAGCATTTCTTAAGCGCGTAGCTACCCAAGGGCATCCCAGCGCTAACAGCGGCACATCCAAAGAACTACAGCAGCATTAGGGAAAGAGCAGTGTTTTAAGGGATTTCCAAAAGGTCACATGATTAGTTTAAAGACGGATATGGAGGGGGAGGGTATTCCATAACCTGGAGGCATTATAAGAAACACGACGGCCTCCACTTCTTGCTTTTCTTATTTTAGGAACTATGGCAAGACAACGCTTGTCCGAGCGCAGGCCCCTGTTTGAAAAATAAGGCATAATGATGGACCGAATAATAGTTGGTCCCTTCCCTGCTAATGTCTTGTGTACAATATCCCACACACACCATCCATAACAAAACATTTCAGTCTTTCATACATAAAAACATCTAATGTGCAGAGCCATAAAAAGGAACATCCTTATTCAAAATGTTCACAAACAGTCAGGGGACTTATTTATCCAAATTAGGTCATTTATAATGATTTCTCATAAGTCCATCTATTCTAGTGTCCTAACACATATGGTATACATTGTATTTCCTTATACTACACACATGTGAAGTACATTTTCTACAGATCATAAATTTTTTTGTGGTGTCTCAATGGCTCTAGCGCTGGTGCCGATGCACGTTTCGGTGCTGGTGATCAACCGACCACCCACCTTCTTCAGGGCACACCCTGATGGCCTGTCCGGTTTTAGGTTTAAACCTATAATAACTGATAAAACCCCACTGAAAGAGAAATAGCCATCACCAGTGAAAACATATAAACACTGAAAAAACACCTGCACAGCCACAAACTAAATGCCATTCAAAGAAATAAAAAAAGAGAGTGGAAGAGTCATTTTTTCTTCCTGAAGGGGCCAATACAATGCAACTTTGTTATACAAGCTAGCAGCAAGAAAGACTGGGCTAACATTATTCTGCTTGGGTTTTGTTGTTTAGGGATGCCACTAAAATATTGTTTCTTCTTCCTTTTGTATTTTTTCAGTTTTGTGGTCTTTGGTCTAAAGATGCAGGGTTTAGAAGCATGTTTTAGATCTTGTTTAATTATTTTATAAACTGTAGAGAATCACGAAATATCAAAATCATATTTGATATTTTGGCAGCGTTTGATTCTTTCACTGATAGGTTAAAAAGGCTGGGAATCATTCCCAATATGTGTCATCACATTTACCCACAGAGAATGCATAAAAATCCTTGATACATCAGCCCCCAGTTTCTAGTGAGTCAGAATATTAATAGTAGGTGAATTGCCAACACCTCAGGCTTTAAACATTCAATGCAAGGTATAGTGACAAGTGTATGTGAAAAGAGTGCTATCACCAAGCACCTGGGATAGTGGTGAAAACATGGCACCAGACTTTTGGAAAACATGGAACCCAGTGTCAGTTGGAATGCTCTGCAAAAAGGTTCTTTCCAAGTTCAACAAAGATTGGAGTGATATTGTTTGTATTTGCAGTGATTCAGCTACGTATATGAAGAAGTTGTGGGATGACCTGTCAAAATCGATACCTGAGCTGAAGTTCTTCCCTGTAAGAGATCCTTGCCACTTGTTAGATGGTATGCTGAAAGCATCTTTACAATCTTCAGAGTTAATGAAGAATGCTATTGACTTTTTAGTCCATTCTGGTGCACTGTTTTGTTATGCCCAGGAACTAAAACTCTAATATTTCTCATTTTGTGCTTTGTGTGGCATCAAAGAAAGAGTCATTCCAACTGTGTCACTTAGATGATGGTTCTCAGTCCAAGGGGCTATGAATGCTATATTATCCATGTGGCAACCGTTTGCAGAATATTTGCTGAGTGATGATGCCAAAGGCAAGAAATGTGAGGATCTTTGATCACATATTGATAGTGACGTGAAAAAAAGTACACTCTACTGCATTCTTAGATTTTTATACGAAAACATAACTGCTGTAGCGGACATAATAAAAAAAACTAGAGGCTGAAAACACCCTTGTCCGCCAAGTGTTCAGCATAATTGGTGTAGATGTGAAACATCTCCTTGAAAGTAGGCTGGGTGACACCTTTAGTGACGTTGGCACCGCAACATTGTTCCATGTTAGAGTGCTTGCCACTAAGTAAGCAAAGTAATGTTGAAGAGCAATTCAGGAACTTTTGTTTAACAATGTATGAGAAATGGCTTGCAATGATGCATAGACATGTCCCTTCACCAACCGTGGCATTTGAAGTCAATGAAACCTCACTGTGGTACTCTGTACAAGTTCTAGATCCCTTCCGTAAAGAGGAATTTCCTCCGTATTTCAAAAGTGCTGCTTCATTTTTGACCGCTTCAATAACTCTGAGGGCATAAGCGCCCAGTTCAACGCAAATGTTGCAGAACCTGCCCCGAGAATCGCAATTTTCAAGTGCACCAGTATTGGCATGAAAAGCTATGTCAATGGCCAGAGTTAACAAATTGTGTACTGGCTGTTTTGGTGTTGCCCTTCTCAAGTGCCAATGTTGAGAGGGCCTTTTCACAGAAAAAAGTTTACATGGGAAGGAAAGAGCGAGCGCACATGCCCAAAGACTCACTGAAGAAGTATAGTATGGTGTACTATAATAATTAATTTGCAAAAATGTATTTGGACCTCATATACACTATACGTACACTGTCTATATACCATGCGCTATCAGTGCAGAAAGCAAGCAATAATAAAAGCAAAACGTACCATAAACACCGGAAAAACACTGTTTATGTTGTTTTTAATGGCGCGAAAATGTGTAACCACTGATAACCAATGTTTTTTTTAAGGTATTGAAATCATTTGAAAACACGGAAAAAACCCCACCAGAATTTACCAAAAATAGAAACTGAAAACAGGAAAGCCTACTATAGATCAATAGCCATTAAAAGCAAGGAAAGGAGGAAGGAAAACTTAGTGGCCAAGCCATAGATTCAATCTTGTCTGCAAGGGAACCCCTGAACCAATGGTCAAAAGAGTAGGGAACATTCCTCTTGCACAAATTATAGAATAATTTACTTCTGATGCGAAAGAAAAAACTTGCTCAGCTGTAAACTTATATCCTGAATGTTAAAGCTCCAAGGGTCGAGCCGCAAGAATGAAAAATGATCTTTTCTGAACCGCGGGATGACACCAATGAATATAGTGGCTTTTAAAATGTTCATGTCTTTGCAATTCGCTGTCATCAAGATCCTGGTCTGGCGTTTTTGGGTAACTCCTTTACTAGACAATTAATGTTTATCTTAACCAGTTAAGGATCATTGACAAAGCCAATAGTCGTGGGTGGTTTTAGGTGTATGTCAATTGTTCATAAAGGCACAAAAAAAACAGTTGGGTGACACAAGACACACTATGGGAATCGCAGAAATATAGTTTATGTGTTTAAGTCACATACTGATTGCATAGGTAACTTCCCTTTTACAGACCCCCCACTTTTTTCATCCCACATAAAGCCCTGTTTTTTCTGGGTGTGGAATGACCCAATCTTGGGACAGACCTACTAGAATTTCATGCAAACGCAGCAAGGCAAGCTGCTGCTTTGCGTTGCATGAAGGAGAGAGAACTGAACATTGCACTATAACAAAGATATGGCGCTGTTCATCTCTTTTCCGGCGTTGGCGCACTTGTGGCTGCCTAGCACCAACACATGCACCTTTGTGTCATATTGTAAATGTGCTGCGTTGTGGTCAGGATTGTTTTTGTGCAGGAAGGTATCCCTCCCAAAATAATTCTCAAAGGCATATTCTTCTTTCTGTGCAGAATGCAGCACATGTGGGAAGAGGAAGTAAAGAGGATGAAGATATTTCTCTTCATTATGCCTATCTCGGGGTGGCACACCATTTTGGTGCAAACCCAGGTTTATTGGCTCTACTAATTTTGGGTTTGCGTCAAAGTACATGGATGGCTGCAGAGGAACACTCATGCTCCACCCATGTAGCACCTACCCAACGTAGTGTGCTGGAACACAGCGCAAGGCGCTGCATTGCATTACTTTTTTTACAATGCCATGCAAAGCAAATTGGCCTTTGCATGGCTTTGTAAATCTCAACTAGTATTTTGCATTGTGGCTGCGCCAAAATAGTCGCCCAACCATGATGAAAAATGTTAGTATATCTAGGCCTATATTTTTTTCGCCGGTAAAATCTATGGCGCATTTCTGTCCTCTCTTTGTGCTGGCGCACTCAGTGCAGCCGAGTGACAACGCAGGCACCCTTGCATCATGGTACAAGGGTGCCTCCATTGCAGACACAATTGTTTTTGTGCAGGAAGGAACACCTTCCAGCACAAAACAATCCTTAGAGGCAATTTCTTCTTTCTAAGTGTGCTGCACTAGCACTTTAATGACAGCGCTCTCTCCCAGAACAATGGACGGTTGTTTAGTATGGCTGTTCTACTGTCAGTGTAGAAGTTACCATGAGCATGTACACTTCAATCACCGTTCTCCCCTAGTAATTCTAAACCCTATGCATTAGGTGCTAACCTTAGGGCATATATGTTCATGGGGCCAACAATTTTGAGTAGTAGGGTAGGTAGAGGGGACCCTCTCTCAACTCTGCCTAATTAATGCATGGGAAAAAGGTTTTTAACCTTTGCATGTGTTGTTTTAAATGGACTTACAGATGATAAACTCTGCTATGTACTCCTTTATGTTTACGGTTTGGACGCAAATGTTTTATGTGTTTCATAATGTGTTTTATTGTGCACTACATTGCAATGTTTTTTTTTAATCAAGCAATAAAGATTATCTAACTAACATAACAAACCAACTGGGAAACATAGATGACAAATTAGAAAAGTAGATCTGTGTAAGTAATAATGTAATTTAAATTTAAAAGCATACACCAAATTATACTGAAAGTCTTTTTAATATTTTTAAATCACATGCAGTTCCCAAACGTCTAATGAGCTCACTTTCACAACCTTGCAAAAAGGGAAACCCTTTCTCACATACTTTGTCTACACCTACAGTAAAGATTGTAGTAGCAAAGAACATAACCAATGAAAGTGTACAAAATACTAATAGAATGGTTGCTATGGAAAGGCAACAATACTAAGGGGCCGATTGCGATGCGGTCAGAAACGCATCGAAATGTCCCGTTCGGATTCCTTTCTGACCGACCCATTTTGGTGGGGTCGGTCAGAAAGAAATCCGAACCTGATTTCCGAATGGCAGCCGACGGACCCGGAGAGCCGGTCTGCCATTCGGAAAGCCTCCAGTAATCCCTCGGGCGGCTCTTTCCGCCCGAGGGATTACGATGGCAGATTCCAACAGCCTTTCTGTGCCGGCCTTTCCGACACAGAAAGGCTGTGGGAATCCGACTTTGGGGGACCCCAGCAAGGCCCCCATGGGTGCAAGGCCTCCAGATGGCAGCCTAGGGGGCACCTATGGTGCCCCCCTGTTGATCCCTGCACCAGGTGGCAGGCACCTCGAGGTGCCTGCCACGGGGTGTATGATGAACTGCACCTTAGCTCTTTACAATGAGAGCATGCATTCTGGTTGGAATGCATGCTCCCATTGTAAAGAATAGGAATGCGACCAAACAGTGTTCAGTCGCATCCTAATTGCTGGGTTGGGACCGATGAAAGGAGGTCGTTCGATCCCAGTTCTCAAACGATGTCGGACAGACTCAGGTCCGTCCGACATCGTAATCGGGCCCTAAATAATGAAGGGGAGAATGTAAGAGAGCACAACCACCCCTCAAATATTACAGGCATTGACATCTACAACATCCTCCAGTACTTTAAAAAGGCCTCAACAGGGGTCACTGTTTCAAGCAGAACACATTTAAAGGACAATGCATTTATAATTTCCCCATTATAGTCCAACTACCCTCCATGCCAAATCTGAAAAGTATAATTTCTAGAAAAAGAAGGATTGAAAGAATTTCTAACCCTGTTCCAAACACTTTTGCTGAAATGGACATCAATCACCACCTACAGCCTACTCTAAAACCATCAAATGTCACAACATTCACTTGATCACTACACTCAAAATAAAAAAAACTGTCAAAATATGCCTTAAGCTCATGGAATTAGAAACCTTACTATTTCTATTACTTCCTGAACTTTTTTCATTCTTCACAACTCAATGTATAAAGAAAAAATGAGTCAGGGCAGTGTCCTCTGAGCTGCACGATTGGGATTTTCATTTCCTTGTAAAGGCACATGTCGTAGCCATCTTGGGAGGTGCCTGGCTCCCGTTTTTTAACTGCACCGATCTATCAGCCCATTTTTAATGAGTTTATGAGTTTCCTTTACGCACCTTTATGCTAGTTATTTCCTTAGCTCGCAGTAGTCCTACCTTGCAGGAGAGCCTGTTTAGGTAAGAATGGGGTTGCTGGACCACAGTTTGTATTTTCTGTTGTCCCTTTGTTTTTTACTGTTGAGACATGCCTGCACTCCTCAGAAGCCAGCCATGCCCATGAACATGCCCCCCTAGCAGGCACACTGCTCTCCACCCCTCATATTACAAGTTTGGCAGTTGGACCTCCACTGGACCGCTGTGACCGACGGGGATCCGTAATCCGACTGTGGTGGTGCAGCAGTCCGAGGGAGTAATATGCTGGTGTGCTGCTGCGGCACCGCCGAGCATATTACGAGTTTCCCCACCGCCCTCCTTTTCATGGCAGTGAGCCTGCCAAGAAAAGGGTGGTGGTGAGGAAACTAAAGGGGCTCTAGCAGGGCCCCCTGTTGCCTCTCTGATGCATGCAGGGGGGCACATGGTGTGCGCCCCTCCTGTATTTCTTCCCCCCTCTGTTGCTGCAGGGGAAGAAATGCACGAACGTGCAGGAACGTGCTGTGGCACTCCCATGGTGGTGCCTGTCTAAGGCTTTCCTTTGAGTTTTAGGAAGGCACCACCATGGGACTGCCGCAGCATGCACCGCTCGCCAGGATTCAACTCGTAGTCCGGCGGGCGGTGGCCGGTGGGCGGCCTGACTGTGAGTTTGGCGCTCTTCCTGCAGGCGCCTGCGTGGTGGCCTGCAGGAAGACCGCCATACTCGTAATCAGGCCCTAAGTATTATACCGAAAAAATTAATGCTGCTAAAGATTCTATGAGATAACTCTTTAAAACAATCACTACTCTTTCAAATTGCAACTATAGCAAAATGTGCACCCCCGATCAAGCCTTCTGCAATAAGTTTCCAGAGTTCTATGAGAGAACTCTTTAAAACAATCACTACTCTTTCAAATTGCAACAATAGCAAAATGTGTACCCCCAATCAAGCCTTCTGCAATAAGTTTCCAGAGTTCTTTCAAGCAAAGGTGAATAGTGTTTATGAGGAATTCTCCTCCATTCAAGGCACCAATCGCCCAGTTGCTTCCTCCTGCTCCCCTACATCTGTTTTGGGGTTACAAGATAATGTTGATCCTGCTTTAAACATTCTGGGCAGTTTTACTCTTCTTACCGAAGACAGGGTTATAAGACTAATTCTGGCTCCCCTCTAGACCCCTGTCCACCTTATGTGTTACAAATGGTCTCTAATACGGTTTCCTAGTATCTCAGCAAACTCTTAAATAGTGTTTTGCTCTCAGACAATTTCCAGCTTCTTGGAGGAAGTTGTGTGTGCGCCCCATTCTGAAAAAACCCTCCCTTGATCTAGGTGACACAAACAATTATCGACCTATATCTTGATTTCCGTTGCCTGCGAAAATACTTGAAAAGTCCACTAACGAAGATCTTATGTCCTTTCTCGATGCCAACAATCTTCTAGATTCTTCGCAATACGCCTTTAGACCCCAGCACTGCACCGAATCAGCCTTGGTAGCTGCTACCGAGGAGATTCGAACACTGGTTGACGTGGGATGTATGGCTGCGCTGAATCTTCTCCATTTCTCTGCCACATTTCATACGGTAAGTCATTCCTTGCTTATCAACCAGCTAGAGAGAATCGGATCAAAGGCGCATCCCTTACCTTCCTTAGCTCCTTCCTTTCTAGTAGGGAACAGATTGTTACCTTAAGGGATTTCACCTCAAATCCTTTCTTTCTTCCCTGTGGAGAGCCCCAGGGTTCATCTTTATCTCCCAAGCTCTTCAACATTTATGTCATCCCCTGGTGAAACATCACCAGTCCTATGGCGTTTCTGCAGTCTCCTATGCAGATGACACACAAATAGTTGTATCTATTTTATCTGATGTCGACGAGGTTGCCAATAAATTTAAAAACTGTCTGGCACAGACTGTAACTTGGATGCAGGAAAACTGTCTCAAATTAAATTCTGAGAAAACTGAGGTGACCCTCTTTGGTAACGACACTTCTTTTTGGAATATATCATGATGGCCCCCTAATCTTGGCCTCCTTCCATGCCCTGGGGGTTATATTTGATGAACAGCTCTGCTTTCCTGAGCAAATTAATCAGTTCACCTCTTTGTGTTTCTATCTACTCAGAGTACTAAAAAACGTTTTCCCTCAAATCCCCCCAGACATGCAAAAAATGGTTATTGTAGCTCTTGTCCTATCAAAGATAGATTACTGCAATGTGCTATATCTAGGAATCCAGAAACGCATGCAATTGAAGCATCAATCTCTCCAAAATGCAGTAGCTCATCTGCTTTTACCTATTTTAACTAAATACCTAAATTCAGTCCTATCTCAAAGAATATCTGTGAGAGGGTCAAATTCAAGGCCCTTTGCATTGTCCATAAGGCACTGCACAGAACTGGTCCCACAGAACTGGTCCCTCTCATTTTCAGAAGATTTATTCCTGGCATGTTCCCAACCGCAACTTGAGATCAGGTCTGGCCAAATTAGTTTTCATCCCAACAATAAAGAAAGCCAGATGGGGAGTCAGAAGCATTTCCTACCTAGCAATTAAGCCATGGAATACTATGACTTTTTTTCTTTATGAGTCTAATTAAACAGTACTTTTTATAGAAATCTTGAAAACTTGGCTCTTCACTTCCTATTGAAAGTAATTATTTTGGCTCTCTTATAGGATGCTAGCACCAAGACGCCACGACATTTGCGCTTTAGAAAATCTTTACTTACTCAAATAAAAAATGCATTCTCCAAAAAACCACACAACTATTTTTTAATTCTATATATAATATACTTTACAATAATTCTGACTCAAAAACATTTAAAATAAGTACACATACTACATTTACATATAAATGAATATTTAATGTACAAACCTGCTTCTTTACAATACATATAACTCATATTTCAAGCATAAAGAAACAAATATACAAAGCACACAGCACTTTTAACATAATATAAATCAATAAATTCCTCCAGAAACAATTATAGAATTTAAGATGTATTTGCAGTTTTGTAGCGGTGAAGAGTATTCTCCAGTCTTTTTCTGCTACCATTGATCTACATACAAGAACTTCAAAAGAAATGCAAACATTCAACGTATTACCATAAAAATGTATTATCCAGCCATAAAGCCAAATGTAAACTCCAACCGACAATTAAAAAATATATATATATTTTAAAAAGGACTGCATACTGCAGATTTCAAAATAAACAAAACTGCATAAAGAAGTTAAATATAATAATATAGCTAACATGAGACTTGATTACGATGACCACCATCGTAATGCTGAATCCTGCCCGCCACATTAGGATGGCGGGCAGATGGCTGGCGGTCGGAGAGGCTGACCGCCACATGACGGGCTCAAGGAGCCCGTCGGTCCGTCGGAGGGACTTGTACTCGCTACAACAGTGGCAGTGCCCGTAGGGATTACAATGTCCCTTTTTCGCCTGCCATTTCATGGAGGTTGAGCCGCCATAAAAAGGCAGGCAGAAAGAGACATTGGGGACCGTAGCGGGCCCCTCTTCCTCCTGGCCCTCAGACATGGGCCCTGGGGGGCACCTTTGATGCCCCCCTACATATCCATCCCTGTATATCAGGGATGGATATGCAGGGATATGCATGGTGCCTGCCACATGGTGCAAGGATATGCCAAAAGTGTATTTTTTGTACTGAGGCTTGTGCTGCAGCCCACAGCACATGCCACAATACAAAATATACACTTTGCGACCACCTTGAAGGCGGTTGCATTGTTTTTAGCATGGCGGACTGCCGACACTTAGTCGGGCGGTTCCGTCACTGATATGATGGTGGTCGGACGAAAGTCCGACCACCATCCTAGTGAGGCACATAATTCCTTTGAAATGTTCTAGAAACAAAAATGGGGAAGCACAGGAAAAACAAACCTTTTCTCTACTGAAAAGAAAGCAACAAAGCCATCCCCACCCTCACCCAAAACATATACATTTAAAAAAGGCCACTGCAGTAACTCAACACAATTTTAGAAATGAGTAACACATACATTAAAATAGTAACATACAAAGACAATGTCGTTTAGCAACACTAACGAGAAAAAGATAACCCAAAGTAACCTGTACTCAACCTAACTACATCTAACTAAAAGTAGACTAAAACAGCTTAACTATTAGCAAGCCCCTACCGTAAGCTTTAACTGATTTGAAAGATATAAGTTAAAATTAAACTTATGATCTGTTCTGATGAGCACTGATCGCACCTCCATTCAGGACTCCCACCATTGCAAAACGCGACGGAAAAGGAAAGATTCCAGTATTGTTTCACTGGTAAACAAAATGGTGGATTAATTGCAATAAAAACAGACTTTTTTTAACATTAATGTAAGATGAAAAAATTATATTATATGTTTAAAAATTGTAAACAAAATGCTCAAATTAAATGTTAAGTATTAAACTTTTCATTATTCTTTGTCTATTTTCCGAACCATCCAATGATTTGTTATTAATGTCTCTAAAATTTAAAAATAAATGTACGTACTTTTTCTAAACATTTCTTAACAAATATATTAATTTGTAAAAATATTTATGTTTATGTCAAAAAGTACATTGTAAATGAAATTATTTATAATGCATTATTTGAAAACATCTACCTTTTCCTGAACTATGTTAAAAATGTATGAAGGTGTATTGCATTATTTAACAAAAGTGACACACTATAAAACTGTTATGGTTTTAATATTGAAAGGATTTGTAAATTAACTATTCTACCTCCAGAACAAACAAACAATGATGTAACACAATATATCTGCTGGGCTGGGAATTTACTATCTCCTAGACACAGAACATAGAGGTAACACATCAGAATTGGAGAAGAGCAAATTGACCTTTCTAACTCCAAGGACTACAAAAAAGGGCTAACACAATATATTTGAAGGAGTGCAGATTTAGTCTTTTAAAACCAAGTCAAATACCCAGTAGCACACAGAACTCCAAGGCTACAAACAATTGGGTAACTCAAACAATATGGGAGAGTGTGTATTTACTATTCGAACTCCAATGCCTACAAGTAATGGGATAGTCAAATACATCTATGGGAGTGTAGATAATCTATCCTAACTCTAAGGTATACAAACAATGTTGTACACTGCATTATTGGAGAGAACAGATTTACTATATCAACTCCAAGATCTACAAACAATAGGGTAACACAATACATTTGGAGGAGTGCTGACTTACTATTTTAACTCCAAGATGTACAAATGTTGGGGTAATGCAAAGTAATTGGTGTGTGCAGATTTACTATTCCAACTACAAGGCCTACATCAATGGGGTAACTCAATAAATTTGGGGGAGAGTAGATTTATTATTCTGAGTCCAAGGCCTACAAACATTGGGGTAAACAACATAATTGGTGGACAGCAGATTTACTAATCTAACTCCAAAGCATACAAACATTAAGGTAACTCAGTGGGGGAAGCAGATTTACAACTCTAACTCTTAGGCATACAAAAATTGGGGAAACACCCAGCATATTTCGGTGTGAACAGATTTACTATTCTAACTTCAAGGCCTAGAAATAATTGGTTAGCACAATAAATTTAAGGGAATGCAGACTTAGGGCCCGATTACGATGTCGGACGGAACGGAGTCCTGTCGTCAGTTCCAGCCCAGCAAGTAGGATGCAACCGAACCCTATCCGGTCGCAACTGCATACTTTACAATGGGAGCATGCTCTCATTGTAAAGAGCAGAGGTTCAGTTCATCCCTGCACCTCAAGGTGCCTGCCACCGGGTGCAGGGAGCAACAGGGGGGCACCATAGGTGCCCCCTAGGCCACCATTCGGCAGGCTTGCACCCATGGGGGCCCTGCTAGGGGCCCCCAAAGACAGATTCCCAAAGCCTTTTTGTGTCGGAAAGGCCAGCACAGAAAGGCTGTGGGAATCTGCCATCGTAATCCCTTGGCCGGAAAGAGCTGGCCGAGGGATTACTGAAGTTTTTCCGAATGGCGGACGGGAAATCCGATTCAGATTCCTTTCTGACCGACCCCATCAAAATGGGTCGGTCGGAAAGAAATCCGACCAGCCGATTACGATGCAGGCTGAAGGGCTCCGACCCATGGTCGGAGCCGTTTCAGCCTGCATCATAATCGGGCCCTCACTCTTCTAACCCGAAGGCATACACATATTGGAGTAACACTGCATGATTGGGGGAGAGCAGATTTACTATTCTTAATCCAAGGCATACAAACAATGAAGCAACAAGTACATTTGAGAGAGTGCATATTTAATATTTGGACTCCAAAGTGTAAAAACATTTAGGCAACTCAACATAAATAGTCTAACCCTAACGCTTACAAACAACGATGTAACACATAACAATGGGGGAATGGAGATTTACCACTCTAACTCCTCAAGTTAAATTTTCATTTTAGGACACTTTAATTATTAAATATAGAACACCAATATTATTTACAAAATTTCAAACATATTTTATTATTTAATTTGAATTAATTACACACAACAATTACATTGAAATAAAAATGCTACCCATACTAGTTCCCTAATGAACTTGCAACTCCATTAATAAAACATTGAGGGCCTGATTCACAAAGGTAAACATACACTTTTGTTATGTTTATGATTATTTGCTATTCACAAAGGGATTACGAGTAGTATATTTATGAGTGCGGAAGTCTGCACAAAAAAGATAGAAAGGTCCTATTTTTTTTGTGTGGAGACTCCGCACGAGTTAAGAGTACACATAAAAAGATAGGATTGTCCTATAGCACTTCTATTTTATTTTAGTACTTTTCAATTCATTTAGCACTTCTAGATTACAAACACGTACACGATTACTGTAGTGCTGTTTGTGAACTGAAGGTGCTGTTATTTGCAGGCAATTTTAGCAATTTATCCTGTACTTTTCTCCATTTTTTCTTTTGGAACCAATGTTATAGATTTTAATTACAGTATGATAATATAGTCAATCAGAGAACATTTTCCCGGTGGGTTAATGCATCATAGACAGTCATGAAAGTTTCGACAGGAGACATTGGTTCCTTTTTACATAATCAGCAAGCAACTCAAGTAACAAGCATAACTAGCAGGACACTAACATATCTATTCATCAAAGTCCATGCATCCTGAATGGAAGATATTTGTGGCACAGGTTGGAAAGCCATTATGGCGACACTACACGTGCAGGCAGCAGACAAAGGCATATTGTTGCAGCACCTGGGCAAACGATGCCCAAAGGGAAAAGGAGAGGGGGGAAGAGAGGGAACTCCAAGCATGGGAGAGAGAGGGCGCAGGCTCAGAGGCCACAATAACGAGAAGGGAAGGAGGAGGAAGGGGTGGAAGAAAGGGGGGAAGAAAAAAGGGAGCGTGAAGAGGAGAGAGCAGCGGCCTGATATGCACAAGTTGGCTATTGGCTTAAAGTATTTCTTATTGTTAATACTTTTTGATCACTTGTAACTCACTATGATTAGTGAGAAGCACAGTAAGAGAAGACTTTGTTAAAAACATACCTTTTCAAGTATTCACAAAAATTAAACATGGACACGTGTAAAACCTAGTTTGGTTTTTGCCTCTTTTTTTATGTATTCATAAGTGTGTGCATTGTACTGCTCGATTTATGTAGTTAATAGAGCTGAAAGTCAAATGTCCTAGGTCCTATCAGAAGTTGCATAAAATAAACAGTGCTCACTATTTATGATCCATTCTTGGCACATATTTTGCCACCTCTGAAGCCAGTGGCCACAAAAGCAGAGCTAGGCATTGCAAGGGACAAGCTGCAATACCCAGAGACCCTTAAATGACGTCCATGGGGATGCTTGCTTGCTGTGCCATATGAACCTAAGCTGCACCTCGTATACTAGGTCACATTTGACCAAAATACATTTGGACTTGTTTAAATTCCCCTCTTGAGGGGTCTTGGCAGTGGTGGCTGCTTGGGGTCCGAAGTGGTGGGAGGTGGTAATACAAAAATAAGCACAAAGAATAAAAAAATAAAAATTTTACTTACCAGCCACTGTGTTGCTCCTCTCTCAATCCTTGACTCCAGGGCCTGCAGGTGCACACTGCGCAGGCTCCCAGATGCCAATCCTGACGCTGCTCTCATGCTGGGAAAAGTATTCCCAGCATGAGAGAAGTGCTGGGATTGGTCTGAGTGGCCTGGTTTGCTGCTCAGACAGTGCCTGGGAGCCTGGGACTTTTCTCCACCGGGCTGTACAACACAGACGGGTGAAAAAATGCTAAGTGTGCATGACGGTTTGGCCAGCCTAAGACAGCAGGCCAAATCGTCATGCGCACTTAGTAGTGCCCTTTACCCCTCCTCCCCGCTGATGTCATGCATTGCCCCACTCCATGGCCTCGCTGGCAGCCTGCAGCAGTTGCGGCTGGCATGACTCGCAGGTGGGGAGGGGGGCGGGTGGGGGGTTTGCGCAGGGGGAGTTAAATAATATATATATTTTTTTAACTTACCTACCCGGGTCCCGCGACGTTGCAGCTCCTGGCCGGGTCCCGTTTTCATGCTCTCCTGCTGAACAGGAAGCAAGCAGCTTCCCTCCCCTCAGCCAATCATAACTTTGCAGCGTTGTGATTGGTGGGGACGGCACCCAGCCGGATGCCTATGGGGACACCATTTTCTCCATGTAGACTGCATGCAGCCTACATGGAGAAAAGGGAGAGTGGGCATGACTGGTTTGGTCGGCCCCAGAGGGCCGACCAAACAGTCAGGGCCCGCAACATTGGGCAAGCCACTCCTCCCCAACCCGCCCACCCGCCCTCCCCCAACCAGGCATTCCCTTCTGCTTTCTTGCAGTGCGAGAAGCAGAAACACAAAATGGTAGTTTTACCATTTTATGTTTCTGCTTCTCGCACTGCGAGAAAGCAGTGGGGCGCCGCTCCTCCGCCCTAATGGAGGAGCCGTCCCTGGCCTGCAGGTAAGAAGAAAAATAAAATGATAATAAAATTGGTTTATTATCATTTTATTTTTCATGTGTTTTAATTTGCTGCCACCTAGTGGGGCGACGCTCCTCCACCATAACGGAGGAGTCATTCCTGGGTCCTGGCCACGTACTAAAAGGGTGTTTGGGTAGCCTGGCCCTGCCTCACAATTTTTGAGTTTGTTTCTGCTGCAAGTTTGCAGCGTAGCGCTGCCTTCATTATTTTAGTGACTTTACTCTTGATGATTTATACTTTTTTTCTTCTGTTTTCTTTCCCACTAGCTGTATTGTGATAGGAAGAGCATGGACTCATGCTTTTTAGGTCGGGCGTGAGCCAGCGCGCATGCGCTGCTCTGCGAGACTTCTTGTATACGCTCGACCTAACGAGTAGCGAATGGAAGCCCCGCCCACTCTCCGCCCATGTTTGCCATTGGCTTGTGTCATTATCTGTCCTAAATACTGGCTTCTGATTCGTTAATCCGCTTGTTAGTCCCTCCTTAGTACCGCCTCCTCTTCATTTGCCACCTCCCATGGCGACTGGCCCCTTTACTTCGTTTGTTACATGGTACGAGATATTTTAGGCTGTGAGCACTATTTTCTTTAAGGAGGTTCTCCTCCTCAGGCACACATGCATTGATGCCTTCTCTAACCCCCTCCTGTTGTCTGTGCATTATTCCCCCTGCCCGCCCTCCCTCCCGTTCATTGTCCGAGCCTTCAAAATGCCCCTGCACCCCTCCCTCCCATTGCCCGTGCCTTCTCCCCCCACCCTCCCTCTTGTTGTCTGTGCCTTCTCCTCCCCGCCCGCCTCCCTCCCATTGTCCGTGCCTTCTCTCCCCACCCTCCCTCCCATTGTCCCTGCCTTCTCCCCCACCCTCCCTCCCGTTGTCCGTGCCCTCTCCCCCCACCCTCCTTCCCGTTGTCTGTGCCTTCTACCCCCACCCTCCCTCCCGTTGTTCGTGATGCCAACCATTTCTAACAGCAGCAGAGAAAGCACCTTAGCAACAGCTGGATACGATACTGCAAAAACAAAGGGATCGTATTTACTTCTGGGACAGTATCATGACAGAGCTTGATGCAAGAGAGCTGTATCGCGACTGAGAGCGTTCAACATAAATGGGAAGAAGTTGTAACCACTCTGCTAGTCGTACAGGGAAGTCACAGGAGGGGGGGGTCACATTCCATCAGCCCCCCTAATCCTCCCGCTGCTGACCTAAAAGGAGGTTCGGTGGGGCCTGGCTTGGACCAGTTTAGTGGGTGCGGGGATTACAGGTAAATACGTTCAGCAGCTTTTCACTTGTTTAATGCACTTAAATTCCCAACACTGTTTCGGATGACCATGTTTACCGGAGTGTACATTCAATAGCTGCTGAATTTCAAAAATCTACTCGCAGCTGCTGTGTTCTAGCCACCTATCGGTTTCACTCACGCTTCATACACAGTATTAAATAACTAAAAATAGATTGGGACGCTCCATTATCACACTGTAAATAATGTCCTCGCTCCCTGACAGTACGAGTCCTTCGAAGTGTTATGAATAATGAAGGGCTCATTTCATGAAGCATAAAGTGGCAAATAGACCCATTTCATCCGCGCTTGTGCAAGTCAAAGTGCAAGGGATTTACCTGCTCTTCCGACATCTTAATAGTGAGGGGTATATTCACAAGAACGTGTGATAACTACCGCAAGAGTAGCATAACGCAACTTTCAATATCGCAGCCTATCACGGGAAAATAACCCTGTGTCAACGTGGAATTCACAACAAGGCGGTACCATGCGATAGTCACCAGATAACGCGTCAAATGTCAGGGTGAAAATCAACGCCACGCCGAAAAAATGCGAAACGCAAGAAATAATGCGATGAGGCCAATCGCGGTACAAAAAGTAGTGAAAAGCAGCCTCAGGCCTGCAAATCCCACGCGTCTGGTGGGAAATTGCACCATAAAAACCACAGAAACAACACACCAGAAACAAGCCAAAGCACGTAGCAACATGGATGCACCCTGACCCAGCGCAGAGGTCAACGCGAACCCCACAACCCCAACAGACCACCAGCAAGGAACAACTGGCTCGGGGAAGGCCAAGGAGAAAAGGGAGAGGAAGACGGGGTGCAGACCGCAGGAAAATAAGACCAAGGCCACGGAGGTGACAGAACACTACCAGCAACTGACCCACAAGCAGACCACCTGGAATGCAGTCGGAGTGCCCAGGAGGCCAATCCAGGAGGCCAAGAGGCGCCGGCAGGACGTGACAACCTAAACCAGGTACAAACCCGCTGCCAACAGGAAGGCAGCAACGGCGACAGGAGGTGGCAGTCCAGCGCCACAGGAGGAGCTGGAGGAAACCCAGGCCACAGTCATCAGTTTGGAGAGGGTGCAAGGAGTAGGGAGTACGGACACAGCTCGAGAGGACCTGACACAACAACAACAGGGTGAGGATTCAACAGGGACTGTGGGATGGGGGGTGATGGGCACAATGCCACACATGCACAATGAGGTGTAACACACTGCACACCCACAATTACCCAGGGACATGTCCCCCATCCCCGTGGCACACTGCAGCACACACACATAGCAATCACAGCACATACCATGACAATGTGGCACAAAGTGCAACACCCACACTGCAGAACAGGGGACACAACTGGGTCCACCCAGGTGCAGAAACAGAACAATCACATTGGACAGAGCAGGGGACTGTGAGATGCACATCTACCCCTACAACCCTACATCAGCCATGTAGGCCAAATGTACACTATCCCAACTCAAATAGCCACCACCGCCCAAACAGTCACAATGTACATTGTCACACAGTCTGCATGTTGACAAGAACAAGGCGCCAACACAATGCCAACATGCACCTCCCCTTCACAATGCAGAGGGACAAACAACACCTCCAGCAGGTCAGAACAAACAACCCATCAGTGATGCCCGAGACGAACACCACACCCCGACGCCCTACAACAGGCCATGGACATCCCACACAACCCACCACCAGGACCAGGGCAGACAAGCTACTCAGAGGAGAACCCAGCCCCTGCAACAGACCACACAGCATGAAGCACCCGCAATCACGGCTGCCTCACAACACTTCACCCACCCACACATGGCACCCCAATGCCAGGTGGCAGAACGCCAAAAGGAGGTGGCCCAACAGGTGAGGGTGTTGCCGAACCCATGGAATGCAAACTAGAACACATACGTGGGTGTCCAATACACTTCAGGAACCACCTACACCCCACAAAGGAGACCCACACCTCCACAGAGACTCATGCACATATCATGTTGAACTGGCTACGGGCACGTACGCCCGGCCCCTTTATTGGCAGGGCCACATGTACAGTGATGCCTGTGCTGGATGTGTGTGGGGTGAGTATAAGCCAGCCCGCACGGAGTGCTTGGTGCTGCCAACAACCTGAACAGTGGACACCAGTGTAATGGAAACAGAAAACACCAGCATGACAGAATCAAATGCAGAGCAACATGGAGGGATCCGGAGTAAGGACAGAGGTCACCCAATATTCAGTCTGGAGGTTCCGTGAGTTGCAGTGCACTGAGGTAGGGGCACTAGAGAAGAGCGCGCTCATGTGAAGAAATTGCTAGGATTGTGTCCCTTCGGGTTAGTCCTGATGCAGATGCAGTGGGGTGTGTTACACCTGCATCAACTTCCTCATCAATGTCCCAGGTCTCCCACACTGCCTGAGGTGACAGTTGCGTCCGCAGTCCACAGCGCAATACCCAGTATTAGATCCGGGTGTGTAGCTTGACTACCGCCACCAGTCTGCATTCCTGCCTTGGGGCTGTTGCCACCTGCCCTCCCATTGTCTGTGCCTTCTCCCGTCCGCACACTTGACACATCCTCCTCCTCATGGTCCCAGGTCTTCCCCACTTCATGAGGTGACATTGCTGCGCAACCTCACAACAGCACAAAACTCAATCAGTAACGGACAATGGCTTGAGGTGCACTGAGTCACTGGCACCTGGAGTGCTGAGCAGGGTTGCAGGCCGATGATGGCATCCACAACAGGTCTGAGCAACTCCGTAGGTCTGTCAGGACCACCCTTTCGACTCTGGCAGATGGCGGTTGGAGGTGGTCCTTGCGGTGGTGGCGTGTGCCTCCTGCGGTGATGCGACGTCCGGGCCGGTCAAGACTCGAAACCATGTGTGGGCCCTGGTGGCCCGCAGTTGGGGCCGGAGGAGGCGGACAGCGCAGGGCCACAGACACATGACGTTGATGACCCCAAGACCATCGCTACAGAGGCCATTCAATGTCTCAGAAGAAGGGGTCCCAGGCCTGAGCAGCACAGAGTTAGTGGCCCCGGATGCACTGCGGCCGGCACAGGCACCCAGCCACGGGACGGTGACTTGTGGTGCAGTCAGATGGGCCATGCGACCTGAGCGGGTCCCCATCAATGTCCGAGGTGTATGTTGCGGAGGGTTTCGGGGGACAGTGGAAGGTGTCCTATAGGGCATGATGCGGAAGGTCTGATGTTATCTGGAAGCAGCAAATGGAGGAGTGGAAAGCGCAACCCTCGTTTGCACTAACAACTCGGGATCAGCTACATGAGGATGAAAACTAGCCCCTAGTCCATAGACTCAAACGCCACCAATGTACGACCAGTGAGTGTCCATGAATGTCGGGGAACAAACTTAGTGGCACAGGTGCTGTGAGGGGATGCAGTCTGCGATGATGCCGGTACACATATGTGAACTCCAAGAATGCCAAATCAAGGCTCTGTGACCTACTGGACCGCAGTGTAGGCCGGAGGCAGCGGTCAGCACGGCCCATTCACCGGGTGTCTCCGGCATAGGTTGGATGGCCCCACCGGCCTGCGTAGTTCAGGTTCAGTGGCACCACGTGTTAAGGTCACCTCCGTGTATGTGACCCGGCATTCGTCTGTACTGAGCCGCATCTTCCTCTTACACCTCTCCGTGCGACCACTGGTGTGGACTCCGCCATTCGTGCTTTGCGACTAGGTGCTGGATGTGTGACCTACTGGTCAGCAGGGTAGTCCTGGTCCCTCATCCACGTGTAGCCGGCTGGCGTTGAACAGGGTTAGTGGCACCACGTGTAGCAGGCTGGCGTTGAACAGGGTTAGTGGCACCACGTGTAGCCGGCTGGCGTTGAACAGGGTTAGTGGCACCACGTGTAGCCGGCTGGCGTTGAACAGGGTTAGTGGCACCACGTGTCGCAAGATGCCCATATGGAACTATGTCTCACTGATCGGGGGGGGGTCTGGTGCTGTGGCCTCTGGCCCGGATTTGGGGTCACTGCCATTCATGACTCAGGACACAGTTTCACATATGGGACCTACTGGTCCGAAGTGTAGGCCAGGGGCGGCAGTGGAGTACGTCAACGAAAAAGGAATAAAGCGGGCCTGTGTCGTGGAGGCCATGATGGTCTGAGGTGGCTGCCAAGGTCTCGGGCCTCAGGCTTGGGGCTTGCGCCGGCACGTGGTGAGCCCTCCTTGACACACACCGGTGTTGGCAGGTGATCAGTGTGGCCTGGCTGCGCAGGGGCTGGCCTGACGGGTTCGTGGTCCAGCGTGCCGGGGTCCATCAGGCGCACGGCATCGCAGGCAACTCCGCTCACGAGGATGACGTCGGCCTCGTGGCGAGGTGGGAGGCACCGCCCTGGCAGAGACGTGGGTCTTTCCGGAAGAGGACCACGCCCAGGCCTACGTGCTTTTTATTCACACCCCTACGCTGGCGTGGCGTACGCCGTGCCATCCCACTCCGCTGACGCTTAGGGGGGGGCGTAACAGGCAACATTTCTGCGAGGTCCCCCACTGGCTGGGGTGACATGGTGGCGTCCACTGTCCACTACACTCCATACACAAGCAGTGTATGTCACCATGGATATGGGTGTGTTCTGCATACTGCGAGGTGTCCAGCACATCTCCGGCACTCTTGGCATTGTGTATTTTCCCAATCATGGTTCTACTGCATCCTTCACAGATGCCTGGTTGCCACCTCTCCCCACATTCGGCTATTATGTGGCTGAGGTGACATGCCGTTGCTGGCTCATGTTGAGGGCTTGCCCATGTGGACATTGTAAGTTGTTCTGTCGTGTCTGGTGGGGGGCATATTGTTGTGCCTGTTGTATGTGATTTTGTGACGTGCATTGCCAGCGTTGTGAGTTGCATGGTTGTGGAGTTGAGGTGTGTGGGGTGTTCATTTGTATATTGCCAAGGGGCTGTGCATGTCCCTTGTTGCCATCCTGGGAACGCTGGTTGTTGATGGACTGTCGGAGGATGAAGGTATCATGCACACTGACTGTGTATTTGTAGGCGACATTGTTGGGGGTTCCTCGGTGTTCTGTTGTTGCCTGCACATTGGTGTGAGATGTGTGCTTCCTGTTGCGGTGATTGTGTGCTGTGTCACCAGGGGGCACAGGTAGTACATGTGTGCTGTGTATTGCCCCCAACACATGCGTGCATCCTGCTTGGGCGTATGGTCCTTGCTTGCTCTCCAGCGGATCCTGCGCATTGTGTTGTACGTATGGGGACTGGGGTACCAGGGTGATGGTGATGTCCAGGACAGGTGTGGGGGACTTGGATGTGGCTGGCTGTGAGACTCCTCCGACTCTGGCGGGTGTTGGTTGGGGGGTCCAGGGGCCAACAGGTGCAGCCACGCCATTAGCTTTGTGTGGGGTGGGATGTTGGTTGTCCGCTGTGTTGGTGCCGTAGGCCTGTTAGGCAATGATGGTCAGGATGCGTAGGTTAGTTGTCCCTTTCAGCCTGTAGTGGACGGTGACATTGTCAGATGTTGGGTCTGTGCGGCTGGTACGTTTCCTGGGGTTCAGCTGTCTTTGTCTGCGCTGCGTCTGTGGTGGTCCGGGGAGGGGGGTGTTCCGGGTGTGGGTTGGGGTCCTGGGGTGGTGGAGGTGGGTGTTGTGGCCCTCTTGGGTGTCCGGGCCGCATGATGGGTGGCTCCATGGCATCTGTTGCCCTTCGGATGTGGCCCTGGGCTGTGCTCCCTTTTGTGGTGCTGGCTGCCGTCCGACTTTACACCAGGTCAGAGCAGGTGTAGATTGCCTGGTGCTAACGCGCCTTATCGCTTGTTTTGTGTTTTTATCGCGGATGTGGCTGGTCGTTGTGAATGTTGAGGTGTGCTGTTGTCTCAGCTTTTGTCACGGGCACGCCTACTCTGCATCTCATTAGCAATATTTGCGGGGGTCCTCTGTGGCGATGTTTTTTGCGGCTGCTATCGCGGGTAAACTGGTGCTGTGGGCTGTTTACACCGGCTTGTGAATGGGGGGGTAAATTTATCACGACTTTGGCTGCGATAAAGTGCCGTTAATTCGGCGATAGCTCCTTGTGAATATGCCCCTGAGTGTCTTGACTAAGAGGGGTGAAACGACTCAACTGCCATAACACTGGGATAAAACGGGATATGCACAAAACTCCACTTGTGTCGCTGACAGGGTTGGTTCCGCATCACAGCACTTAAAAAAAATTAGTATTAGCCATGC
Organism: Calotriton arnoldi; assembly: GCA_963921515.1. Taxonomy (NCBI): domain Eukaryota; kingdom Metazoa; phylum Chordata; class Amphibia; order Caudata; family Salamandridae; genus Calotriton; species Calotriton arnoldi. The sequence goes on along the minus strand of CAWUFW010020612.1, from coordinate 60,576 downwards.
TGCACAGCATAGCTTGCCAATAGCTCTAACAGGCGAGACCTATTGGCTTTGCCAATGCTTGTGTATTATACCCAATAGACAAAGGCAGGCAGATGTCATGCCTCTTCCGGTGTCTAGCCCTCCCCAAGCCTCCCGAGGCCACCGGTAAACTACTGTTAAACATCCGCGGGTGCCATTTTAGGGCATTGATTGGGCACTAATTTTGTATTTCTTCACAAGCCAACCTTCTAGTACCTCAGGTACGAGAGTGCGCCAATCTTTAGGGCTGTCATGCATCCCTGCCCCCACAACTCGCTGTAGCTCTGCCCTCGTCTGCCGCTGAAGCACTGCCGTGCACACCAGTACATCAGGTTCGAGAGTGCACCGATTTATAGCACTGCTGTGCACCATAGCACTGCTATACTTCCCTAATGTTACCTCTGCCGCCCTTTCCACCACTGAAGCACTGCCGGGAGCACCAGTGCCTCTGATATCAGAGTGCAATGATCTGTACCACGACGTGCACACTAGTACACAGGGCTTTAAGTGGGCCGGGTCTGTCTGGGTCTGAGCACCGGCAGTTTTTTTTGGGGGCCCTCGAAACGGGTCTCTATCGGGCTCTATTTTCGCAACTGGCAAAGGTAGTCCTTTCTTTTTTTAATTTTTTTTCTGGACTGCAGTGAGAGCTCAGTTTCCTCACTGAGTAGTGGAGGTCACGGCATGACGTCCACGGCACGACGGCATGACGTCATGCCAGGTCAACGTTGTTGGAGGAAGGGAAACCCTCTAAGAGAGCCATTTTCTCTCAGGATTTCCCTTCTCTTTTTCCAGCGCAGGAGCAACGTCGTCGTGGTGCCAGCGTGGGATGGTGGATGGATGGTGAAAACCGAGACTTTTAGAAACAGGTATTACCTTCTCTTTCCTGCTTTCGTTTATTTGCTCCCCTGTGAAATGGATCCAAAAAAAAAACACTTTTGCTGGCAACGTCCTCTTTTTCTGACTTTTTTCAATTTCTAAGTGCAGCCTCGGGGTGGAGAGAACTAAAACATTCAAAATATTAAAAGTAACTAACTAAAGCAAGACCGAGTGGTTGCAAGGTGGCCAGATTGATTTATTCACCTAAACACATTAGCGCCACTTTACAGTGTTTGCCAGTGAAGCGCTACTTGTGTTTTCTCGTCTCTCTTTGAACAACATTGCTTTCCCTGGGTGGGAAAGTGCACTGATCCTGGAGGTACTGAAATACCTGCTTGATGGGTGAATTGGAAAACAAAATGCATACCGCGGCTCAGTGTTTATGAATGTGGTCTTTTAATCCATACTGCTTACGTTTTGTAAGGATATAAGCAATGGGCATTGAATCGGTCCCTTCTGGGCCCTGCGGTCATGGCCTTAACTTTTCAGGCAAAAGCACTCACTCATTCCTGAATAATGAGCGTAAAAAGCAAAAGGTAACCATGTTGTTCCTGCTTACATGTCACATGCTTTACTTAATCTTGCATTCTCTGAGTGTTTGCTTTTTCTAGGATGTTAATTTTTTTTTTAGGCAGCATCTTGCTCTTGTCTAGTGCGTAATTTGAATTGAGTCACATCCAGGTGTTTATAGCGGGTTAGTGCAGTGCAAGTGTCTCTCAGTGGGGCAGTATGGTGTTCAGTGGGGGAGAGGATGTGGCACTATGGTCAGAGCTGCTGAATTTGCAACTGGGGAACCAGGTTCAGCCTTCATGACCAGGCCACCAGACCACTCCCCCTGAGGGAGCACATTCCCATACTAGACCTTAGAAGGCCCCGCAAGATTTTAAAAGCCCTGGTGTCTTAGCACTAGCAGGTGGACCCTAGCAGTGGCAAGTGTGGGTTAACCTTGAAGGCCTGTCTGCCACAATTCATTCTGAAGTTCACCTCCAGTCTTGCAGGCAGGCCTATGAAGCAGCACACCATAGAGTGACAGTGACTCTGTCACTGAGGTCACAGGACCCTTGAGCAGGGTGGCTCTGGGGCAATGCGACCGCACCAGGCGCTGACCACCCGCGATCCGTGCAGCTAACAGCAGTGGGGCAGAGGGGCCGGGTAAGGGGGATTTCGAGGGACGATGCAGAGGGAAAATTAAATAATTAATTTTCCTTCAGCATCATCCCTCGAAACCCCCCTTACCCAGCCCCACCGCTGTTACCTACACGGAGCTATAAACAATGTATTAGTTAAAATAGTCAGATTATGCAGCAGATGATGTATTATGTGGCAAATATGGCAGCGCCATAATTATGTGGAAAACATTTGCAAACTAGGATATTTTGCCATTCATGTTTGAACTGCTCTTGTGGAAAAAGGGTGGGGAAGTGCTGATGACAGAAACTCCATGGCTGAGAGACAAATGGCTTGCGATTCCACTTTTAAGGATATTTGGGACATTCTGTGATTGGAAACGTATCCCACTTTATGAATGTATTTTAATGTCAATAACTCATATTAAACCTTAAATAAACATGTGTATCCATTGGTTAAATTAAATAACGTAATAAGCTGTAACTGGTTAGTGAAATGGGAAACAAATACTAAAATTGGGATATTTTGCTCTTTCTGCCACACCTCTGACTCCACCGAGAAACCCCAGCAAAATAGACACAGTGAATATCTTCAAGGGTTTTGGGGAATCCTGCAATAGATTTCTAAGTAATGTAAATAATTTTTACATGTTTTTTAAAGTGTTTGGTATTTTATGGCTTATACTTAATAAATATACCTTTTTGCCTATTTTATTATCCTTTGCTGGATGCGACTTCATGATTTTCTTAAGCACACAATGCTAGTTATCTTGATTTAGACCACGCCCCTACTCGGATAGGCCACACCCCTTTAAGAAATTTGCCACGCCCCTTTTAGAGCACCCCCAGTTTTTTTTTCCCACTTAAAGCCCTGCTAGTACATCAGAACGAGCGCGCTTCGATGTTTGTGCTGCCTTGCACCTTAGCGCTGCTATGCACCCCTGGTCCACCTCTGCTCTCCTCGTCCATTGAAGCACTGCCGTGCACACTAGTACCTCAGATATGAGAGTGCACCGATCTTCAGCACTGTCGTGCACCTTAGCGCTGCTATGTATGTACCCCGCACCTGTTCCAAGCTACCATGCAAGCTGCATTCCCATTGTAGCGCTGCCCTTTCTCCCCACTATAGCACTGAGGTACACAGTAATTACGGAGTGCCCGCCCTCCGTAGTACTACATAGAATCCTGTTCTAGCGCCACTGGACACCCCGAGTGTAGCACAGCCGCCCACCACTTTATGTAGCACTAATACTATACTACCTGTGTACAACTGTTTTGCACTACACTAGAGCAGCGTCGTTCTCGTCAGTCGTGCGCTGCACACCCTTTCTTTCACTGACAAGCAATCCGGCCATGTCATGTACCCCCTAGTCCCTCTGAAGCACTGCTGTTCACCCCTACCTTAGTAGTGCTGTGCAGCACGCCCTCAATGGAGCATTAACTTACACGACGCACACGCACTTGCTGTAGAATGAGGACCCTGCTTCTCGCACCTTTCGTAGTCTCTATACGTACTCCTTCTCTTGGCTAAAATCCTTAAATCTCTGCTGGTTCACCATCGCTCTCGGTTCTCCCACTGTGGTGCTTAGAGGTGGAGACGTGCTCCCAGTCCGCGCTGTATTCCTCCTGTGTCTCGGTTCTGTATTACTGCACCCCTGGACTTTAGCGGTGGTATAAGTGTAATTGGGTGTCAATGCAAACAAAAAGACATGCCTAGGGTCCCCTGGTTGGCATGTAAACGTTTTTCATAGTTGGTGTGCTGTGGGCACATCTTCTCATGGGCCCCAGTGCCACTGCAAATCTTAGTCTCTTCTACCACTCACTGTTCTGCTTCTGAACTGTTTGGCACAATCTGAGCTCCTCGTCTGTTGTGCTTAATCACGAATCCTTTGTGAGAACCACAACGTTCTGAAAACAGCAGCTCTGACTGAAGAATGCAGCATGAGATAACTTCTTGGTTTCTGTGTCTGCAGCTCACTGCTGTTCTTAACCAGACCAGCATATTTTGTAAATTGAATGAGGGTTGATACGCGCTTTTTAATGTTCATTGGGGCTTATTTACAAGCCCCTTGCGCCACTTTTGCGTCATTTTTAACATGGGAAAAGTGACGCACGGGTGGCGCAAGGGGCTTGTAAATAAGCCCCATTGTGTTTGAGTTGCGTCCACCGTTACTGGCCACATGCAGGGTGGTTGCAGCCATCGCAGTGCTCGGTTAGTATAACCTTTGAGAGTTAGTGTTGCCACGGTCAGTGGTGTACAAAGGATCCCATAGGCCCTAGTGGAAGCATGCAAAATGGACCACTTAAATAAACGTGTTGGCTAGTAAAATTACCAATAATTGTGGCGCAATGGGCCTTTTATTGTACTGGACCTCTGTGCCACTGTACTTGCTGCACCACAGATAGCCACGCCTCTGTTTTTATTTTATTTTTGAAATTTCGTCAGGAACTCTTTTACTTTGGACAATTTTCTCTACTTTATTCAAGGAACGACTGATAATCCTCCACATATACAGGTGCAAAAGCAAGGTTAAGAACCGTTTACCCAGCCAAGCTGAACAGATTGCATTTATTGGTTCCCTTTCCGGAGATTATAATGATCTGCGAAAAAGACGATCCCACTTCTCATGTGTTAGTGTAAAATGTCACACTGGTATTCAATTTTTTATTTTGATATGGAACTCCGACGGAGGTCCACTAAAGTACACAGATAAATTTAAAAAAGAAATACTTTACATACAATACAAAATTCTTCCATATTCAACCAACAAATATTACAATATACAAATATAGAATTAAAAATTATCTAATAAATAGCCAGAAACGTTTTAAAAAATTGATATATCCTGTGACAAACCATTTCATTTGGTGGAGATAACACAAATAAACGGGCCTCATGGGCAGAATGGATGTTAAATTTAATAAGTACTGGTCTTAGAAACATGTGCCTGGCCCTTTGTAACTCCTTACAAACAAATAACACATGATTAAAATCTTGGATTTGTGAATGGCACAATTCACAGATTCTCTCCTCACTTGGAATTTTGTCCCATATACCAGTGACTTCTCTTAGGGGCAGCAAGTTAATTCTTGATAAAAGTATTAACCTTCTAATCCCACGTGGAAGGTTCCAGGTTAGATAAAACTGTGGTCTATTCCCCAGAGCACTCTTACAAACCACCTCATTACGAGACTTAGACTGACTTAAAGCAATGTCTCTAACCAAACTAACAGAGGTTACGAACTTCTTTATGAGCAGCTTCAGTGCAGCCTTTGGCATAGGGGAATCAATATTCAAACTAAACCCGAATGAGTCATTTGCTTGTACAAAGGACCTAAAAAATGTTGAACGTTCTTTCAATTTATCGAAGATTTCTATTCTCAAAGCAGCCCTGAGAGTGCCCTCATCCCCCCAACAAAGGGAATTCCCCACCTCAAGACCGCTGCCAAGGATAAAATATATGAAGAAACTAAACCAAATTCCAAACGTAAAACATGTGAGGCAGCCAGAGAGTTTAGATTACAAATTTGGCACAGGATTCGGCCTTCAGCCTTGTCGAAAGAGAGCCAATGTTTCATGTTCAATACCTCTGCAACGTATGTTAATGATGGAGGAATTTTAACCTTAAAAACTGACAGGACATGACTAAAGTGGCGTTTCCTACAAGTTTTATAAAATCTGTTTAAATCTCCAGCCTGGGAGACAGCCTTACTAACGCAGAATTTAATGTGCTCTAGATCTCGCCCTGTTTTTGAAAAGACCTTCCCAAAATATAGTTAAGAGTCAACCAATTCCAGTTCTTCAGACCCCAACGACCACTTGAAAGATTTCTTGGTTCTAAAACCTTTCTTGCGAAAAACCAGGATTTTACTTTTAGCAATATTAATTTTCAAAAAATGAACTTCTGCATATTTAGTTAATGCTTCCAGACGACGAGGCAGACCAATGGGCGTTAAATCAAAAACTGCAACGTCGTCCGCATATAATAGAGAGCCAACTGATATTGTACCAATCCTGGGGGCATCGCCCCTCACTGAGTTCAAAGCACTGGGGAGATCAGATATATACAAAGAGAACAAAAGGGGGGCCAACAGGCAACCCTGCTTGAGCCAGTTGTGCGTTTTAATCTTACATGATAACCCCAACGCACCTCCCATAACAACTTGGCACCAAGTGTCTGTATGTAATTCTATAATGAGACCCAAAAGGTGCTGTGGTATACCAAGTTGAAAAATCTTTCTCCACAGCGTTTGGCGATCCACTTTGTCAAACGCTGTGGAGAAATCAATAAATGCCGTATAAACTGGCATACTTCGTGAGAAAACATATTTCTCTACAATGGTCTGGACAACCGCGATATTGTCCAAGGTACCATGGTTCTTTCTAAAGCCAGCTTGCTCTGGTGGTAAGATATTCTGGTCATGAGTCCATTGTTGTAGATGGCATAAAATACTTTTTGCAAATAATTTGCCCGAGGCATCCAACAGTGCAATCTGTCTAAAACTAACTGGTAAGGTTTTCGGACCCTTTTTGTACAACGGACAATAATACTCCCGTTCGAAGAGGGCGGAATGTTACCCGTTTGAAAACAGTAGTTAAACAGTGGCGCTAAAAGACCTCCCCATGCAGCTGACTCCTTTTTGATTAACGCAATCGGAATTCCATCCGGCCCTTGTGCGCCAGAGGTTCTGGCGTTCTTTATGTAACCTACTACCTCGTCCCCTGACGGGGGACCATATTCAAGGAGAGAAGACTCCTCCACACCTAGCATCACTGAAACTACTGGGCTGTTGTTTTTGTACAATACGGAAATATAATCCACCCACTCCTTTTCTGGGATCGGTATAGGTGATGCCCTCTGCCTTGAATCACAGTATTCCGCAATCAAGTGCCAGTACTTTCTTGAATCTTTGGCCCTTGCAGCTTCCCTCAGCCCAATCCACTTAGCGTCAAACTCCCTTCTCTTTTCGCTGAGTTTGCGGCGGCTTCTTACTCGCTTAAGGCGATTGATTTCCTGCTGATGACCCATCAAGTATTGTATATGTTGTTTTCGGACTAAACGATTAATTTCTTGATTTAGCGGTTTCAGCGAGGAGATACCCTGTTTAGGCACACGAGGTCCAGCAGATTTAGAACTTAGATTACGTATCTCTGCCATTTGGGCTTCAAAAAACTGTATAATATTAGCATGTGCATAACCCTGCTGTTCTACATAAGCCTTCTTCACTATCGAACCCACTTCAGAGACGTTTTTTAACGTCCAAAAAGGGCGTCCATTTGCTTTATTAAAAGCCACCATGCCCTGTCCCAAGTTCCCCGGGTCCAGTGCAGGTAGATCAGATGCCACTGTCATACCCACTACACTATGGTCACTCCAGACCGACAGGAGGACAAATAGATCTTCACAAGCCCCAAACATTTGATACGAAACAACCACATAGTCTAAAAGACTCTGAGTGTGATGGGAGTGAAAAGTAAATTGAGCTGTTTTATCAACAGGCACTGTTCCGTTTAGAATAACAAGATCTGTACTTCTAATACTATCCAGCAGGGAGTAACCCCGTTTATCTGTTTTTATTTTTTCCGGTTTCGTCACACCAGTTTTTCTATTCCAAGCTATGACCGGGCAGACTTCAAATGCTGGGATGAACTATGTCCTTTCTGAACCGATTCTATTTTAGCTTGCAGCCTACAAAACCTCCCACTTCCTTGCTCTCCCCTACTCCTCCATCCCCCTGCCTCACCCTCCTCCCTTCCTCTCCTCTCCTCCACTCCCCTCCTCTCCTCCACTGCTCTGGGCAACACAATTCAAATCCACACAACATAATTCAACACCAAACCACATTATGCAACTCAGCAACACAATTACACAATACACCACACCACAGAATTCCACATCATGCCGCAAAATTCAACAGCATACCACATAATTAAACTCCACTACAAATCACTCCACAACACAAAATACTATTCCATATAATTACACACCATAACTAGGCCTGGGCGGTGAACTCCACTCCGCTCGCGGAGTTTGCGGAGTTTTCGGAACTCCGCGTTACGCGGAGATCCGAAAAACTCCACCCCGCGTAGCATAGCAGAGTTTTTTTCCTCGCTCGCGTTCGTCAACGTCAAGTTGGCGAGCGCGAGCGAGGAAAATCCACCTCCCGGCAAGATTTTTCCTCGTTCACGATCGTCAACATCAAGTTGGCGAGCGCAAGCGTGGAAAATAAACCTCCCAGCGAGATTTCTCAACGCGGGGGGTCAGGTTTTTCATTGCGAGTGGTCGCGTATGCTCGCGACCGCTCGCGTTGAGAAACTGCCCGTTTGCTTGAGAAAGCTACCGCTCGAGTAAAAATCTACTCGAGCGGCAGAAAGGAAAGCAGCGCCCGCTTGCGTTGTGCATGGTGCCGTTCGCGATGATTGCACAGTGCGGACAAGCATCCGGCACTGAAAATCACAGCGAACAGCATTTTTCTATTGCACTCTATTGCACTTGCGGAGCTCCGCGTATCGCGGCGGAATTTTTTTTCCACTTCGTGGAGTTTCCCGTAGCGCAACTCCGCGAACTCCGCCCAGGGTTAACCATAACACAAAATCCTACTCCACATAATTCCAGTGCACTCAATACCACATAAATACTATCCACATAATTCCACAGCACACCATGCCTCATAGTTCCACTACACAAATCCACACCATACAATTCCACGCCACACAATTACACTACTAACTAATACAATCCAACCCACATAATTCCACTACACACCGCATACATACACTCCATAACACATAGGTAAAAGACATTGCCATTTACAATGCCTATAGCTCTAACTCAAACAAATGCGAGACCTATTGCATTTCCAATGCTTGTTTTTATTTACACGTGCTGTTGGCATTGTGGTGAGGAGTAGACGAGAAGCCTACCGCTTCCTCGCTCTGCCACGCCCGATGGCCTCTTGGGATGAGGGCTACATCCGCTCATACTCATTCAGGCACGCTGCGTGCCTGAGTGCCACACACAGAGAGCATGCGTAGAGGGTACGCCACTAGCACGCAAAAGGTGCACCTAATGCCAGCCTATCTGCGTCCATCTGTGCTCCATCCCTGCATGCCGCATTCAGGGGCATATGTACAAGGAGTTAACGCCGCTTTAGGGGCACTTTTCCGACGGTTTTGCGGCGATATTTTTATCACCGTATGTACAAGCTGTCGCTAACCTCTGTTAGCGGCAGTTTTCCAGTGAAAACGTCCATTTTAAAGATCGCCACTTCTGTTAGAGATAATGACATGTAAGGGAGGCGTTCCCGTGCAAAAACGGCCGTTACCCCACTTCGCGATATTTACAAGGGAATTCTTGAAGTGTGGAAGACCAAAAAAACTGCCTCTAACTGCAGTTAGAGGCAGTTTTTAAAAAAATAGCTGGTCTTAAAAATGGAGATAACACTTGGGGACTCATTTCAGCAGCTTTTGGTGCTGGACTGCGCTGCAAGCAATGTCGCTGCGCTGCCCGGCGACAAAACTACAGGGCAGGAATGCGCACCATCAATAAGATAATGCGCATTCCTGGGCCTCACTCATGAAAAGTGTTGCAGCGCTGCGACAAGACAGTGTTGCAACACTTTTCACTACGCCCTTCTTGCGACACCATGGATGCGCTGGATTCACTGGACAGCGTTCCATGTCTCAAGTAATGACAGATACGTCTGGAATCCTGACGTATCTGTCAGCTCTAAAGTCACGCATTGCTGTAGTTGTGTCACAAGTATGATGCAACTCCAGCAATGCATGGGGCCAGCCTATCCCTGTGGCACAGCGTCACCCTTACGCCAGCCATCAGGCAGGCGTAAGGTACTGACGCAGTGCCGTTCTTGAGGGGTGCCCGGGTGTCGGGGCAGTTGGCGATCCATCAGTGGCGGTTGCGCGCTGCGGTGTCATCGTCTGTAAACGTTGGCGGAGTGGTGGTGCTGAGGGAGTTGAGGAGACGTTCTTCAGTGGCCTTGATCCAGCTGCGAGGGGGGGCGATGATTGCGGTGGTGTTCGGTGGGCATGGTGAAGACGTGATGCATACAATGATGGTCGGTCCAGTAGAGTCCAGTGGTGTGGCTGTAGTTGAAGTTCACGCTGGCGGAGGAGACGTGCTCGACCATGTGTCCTGCTATGTGGCTTGCTGCAGTGACTAGCTGCTTGAGTCTGATGTTGGGGTGCTTCCCCAGGAGGGGGTGGTGTTCTGGTCACTGGGGTAGTCCAGGTGCAACTTGAGTTCACCGAGAAGGATGTCGTCGGTGGAAGGGAGAGCCTGGGGTGCAATGAGGAATACAATGGTATCGGAGAATGGGGCTCCGTGGCACAGGGGCCTGCAGATGAGGGTGCCGCAGAGGATGGGCTTGGGGTTGGTCCGGATCTGGAAGTTGAGGTGTTCCATGGTCACCGTTGGGTCATTAGAGTGCGTGGTCTGTCGGAGTGTGCTTCTGTAGGTGATGGCAATGCCTCCGCCTGGACGGTCGTGGTGGTCCTTGCGGGTGATTCAGTAGCCGTCAATGATGGCAATGGCGATGTCCGGCCCAGAGCAGAGGTTGGTCCTGGCAGGCGATGTGGCGTCCAGGGTTAATAGCGGTGGAGTATCCTAGAGTAAGGGTCCTTGGTGCTGAGCGTGGTCCTGGGGCAGACGCACGCAAACGGGCTTGCCTATGGCTTGCCTTTGGCACGGGAGACGTCCATTACAACTCAGGCATTACATCGTAATGCCTTTACAACGCTACTCCAACAACGCAGGTGCCTTTCCCATCGCATTCCATTACAACGCATTGTGAGGTCAGTAATGGGGTATTTTTAAGTTTTAGGGTGGGTATGGGTTTCGTGTGTCGGAGATGAAATTTGGGGGGCATTATGGGGTAAAATTTGAAATTTGGGGTGTGTTTTGGGGTCAATTATGAAAATTGGGGTGTGCATTTGGGTCAAATATGATTTTTAGGGTGTGTTTTGGGGGCTCAAAGTTTAATTTTAGAGTCCAGTGTTTGCTTTGGGGTGCAAGGGTTAGTTTTAGGGTTGCACTCACTGAAGTGGGAATAGTCATTTTTACATCTCCGCTATCCAACACCTTCCCAACTGTTGCAATATGCCTAGTATTAGTATGCATTGTAATGGAATGCGATGTAATGGTATGCGTCGTAACTTCATATATACCTTTGGCACACTAGTGGTACGCCCGCTGTGCATGGCTGCACAGCGGCCGCCATTGAGAAGTGCTGCGGGGGGGACTGGACAGCTGGGAGGTGGGAAACGCCAGAAAGAACACTTGATGGGGCATGGGCGCGTGGGTGTGTGTGTGAGCGGGTGTTGTAAATATTTATATGAGAGAAATCTTACCTCGAGACCGGGTCCCGTGTCTTCGTTGCTCCTGCTCTCCTTAGTCTGCTTCCAGGAACAGGAAGTAGGCAGCCAGGCTCCCTCCCCTGAGCCAATCACAACGCTGCAATGCAGCGTTGGGATTGGTCATTGGCGCCGGTACAAGGCGTTCGGCCAGGGGCTGGAGAGGTGGGCATGTTCTCCATGCAGGCTGTAATGCAGCCTGCATTGTGAACAGGACAATGCGCATGACTGCTTTGGTCGGCCTGAGCGGGCCGACCAAACAGTCACTTCGCACTTGAGTGGGCATGCCACTCCGCCCCTACCCTGCTCCGTGAGTGGAGCTGCCCTACCCACCCTCCCCCCACAAAGGAAACATGGCACGATTACATCAGGAAGTTATCATCATGTGATGATTTTTCCTCTTCTTGCACTGCTTGAAAGCAGTGGGTTGATGCTCTTCCGCCATAGTGGATGGGTCGATGCTCTTCCGCCATAGTGGATGAGCCGCCACTGGGGGTGCGTCATCTACAGGTGCTAGGCCTGGGCGACTCAACCCCCGGGCCTCCTCCGCTACGCGTCCCACCTTCTCCTTACCTAGACATTGACACCGTGGCGCAATCCGCTGCACTCTCTCCAAATCTGTGACTCAGCCAGCAGGAGCCTCAGCCATGCAGGATTTCACAAGCCTGGGTACAGCAGTCGCCGCCAAGTCCGCTGGGAAACCTCCTGATGCAGGTGATGCAACATGGCCCCCTTATGCGTGAAGATGCAGCGCTCCCGCCACACAAGTTCGGCGCAGCTCAGAGGCCTCACCCGCCACAGCGTCCGGCCAGCGCAACATCATCCGGCCTGTGATGCAGAGAGGCGCCGCCCACCGTTGGTAATCCCCTACATGCACTCCAGTGTAGTGGTGGATCGTTGTATGCGATGCAGACCTCCCTACGTTGGTGCGCAGGGGTGCCTCTACCATTTACAGCTCCAAGGGGCTCAAGGTGGTCTTATCACACAGGCCAGCAACGTGTCTCCATGCGACCTGCCAGACTTCCCCACCAGGCACGGGCGATCGCCGTGCCTCAATGTCTACCGCCACGGCTCATCGACTCCACAGCACCTCCGCATCCCACTCCAGGCTCCAGACGCAGGTCCAGCGAGGCAACCAGGCTCCAGACACAGGTACAGTGAGGCATCCAGGCTCCAGACGCAGGTCCAGAGAGGCATCCAGGCTCCAGACGCAGGTTCAGTGAGGCATCCAGGCTCCAGACGCAGGTCCAGCGAGGCATCCAGGCTCCAGACGCAGGTCCAGCGTAGCATCCAGGCTCCAGACGCAGGTCCAGCGAGGCATCCAGACTCCAGGCGCAGGTCCAGCGAGGCATCCAGGCTCCAGACGCAGGTCCAGCGAGGCATCCAGGCTCCAGACACAGGTCCAGCGAGGCATCCAGGCTCCAGGCTCAGGTCCAGCGAGGCATCCAAGCTCCGGACGCAGGTCCAGTGAGGCATCCAGGCGCAGGTCCTGCGAGGCATCCAGGCTCTCATCCTGGTCATCCTGGATGGTGGGTGGCTTGAGGGGGTTGTTGATGTGTGCTGCACTTGGCCCTGGCTGCTCCATTCTGCATTTCATTGTTTTTTTGCCTATTTTCTATTGGAGGTCGACTGATAGGCTATTTTTTCCAATAGAGGCAAAAAAAACCTCACGTTGGGCTGACTAACGTGCGTTTTTTTGACGCTAATGGGCCTTTCGTTGTTTTTTCGCCCGCTAACGCCGGAATTCCTATCGCCATCACGCTAATGTTAGCGACAGTTTTCACCGCTGATCCCTGAAGCTATCGCCATGTAGCGACGTCTTGTACATACGTCGCTAACAAGGCGATAGTTTTCAGCGGTACACAGCAGTAAGAAAACTGCCGCTAACTAGCGTTAGCGGTAGTTTTCGCCAGTCCTTGTACATATGGCCCTCAATGTTGCTTATTTTGGTAAGTGCTTGTGCTGTTATACTAAGGACCAACATTTATCTCTTTCACTATCCAATACCATACTAGCATTGTTTTTAAGCAGTATTGTAGAGAGCAGGAACTGTTTATCATCACTGCTCTAAATGTTTTTTAATTAATGCGTGCTAATTTAGTAAATCTGGACTGCATGGCGTTTTCCTAGAATCCTGTGTGATATCTTGTGTATTATAGAAACCTGGTTGCAGGAGGCTTTCAATAGCTCTTTCAATTTCTTATAATTTTTCTGCGGTCAGAATTGATAGAGCCGCTGCTCCACCAGTGGTGTTGCAATAATCTTTAACAGTAAACTTCAACAATAATCCAGCAAGCTGCTGCCTTCTCTGGTTTTTGCTCAAGCTGAAATTCTTTTAGCTCTATTCATTGTTTTTAATCACAGAAACTGTGACATTTTATCTATTTTAACACACACGGCATCCTACATCTAGCTTAGTGCCTACACATTTTCAACTTCTTGGACTTCTTATATTTTCATGTTGGGGGATTTCAAATTTTGAGTTGACATATCTGGGTGCTCTGATGCACCTGATCTCTTGAGAGGCAGTGGTTTGCTTAGTTTAACACAGGTCACATCTAGCCCTACTTACTATGGAGGGCACACTTTACATCAGAATTTCTCATTTGAACCCTCTGCTTCCTTCTTTAACTCTGCACTGGTAGCCTTATCCAATCACTAGTTCGTTTAGTTTACCAAACTACTGAAATCACAGGTTATCAAGATAAATAAATAGTTGTTCCGTGGATGATCAAAGGTTAGTTTGGATAAACTAGGCTCTATCATGCAGTCCTCTCTCGTTCTTTCTGTACACCTGGACATTGGTTCTTCCCAGTTTTTGAGCTAAATCAGTGCGGCTTTGGCTAAAGGTACTGTAACAAAGTCGCTCACCCTAGCCTTAAGCATGTAGTACATGACTGGGAAGGAGCTGTGGGGTACGGGTGCTGTGGTTCACAACACTAAAACATGATGCTGTAAAGCAGAACTGGCTCTCAGGCTCTGCTTATGTGAGACAGATTCTCAGCTTCCAGGCAGCCGAACTGCAAGTTGAGCAGGGTATAACAGAATGGATCATCTCCTCAGTCCTATTGGTACAGTCGGTGCTCTTTAAAGGGAGATATCCAAGAATTTTGTTTCTTCAGGAAAACAAAGAGGCTGGCACTCAGGGATTGTTTGTAGTGTCATTTGTTAATCCTTGCAGCAGAGGTTAACATTTGTTGGCTAACATATAAGATATATAAAGATATCGCTCGCTCTCTCTCTCTCTATATATATATATATATATAGATTCGTTTCACCAACTCCGCCTGTTGCGCTTCCGCGCCACTTCACACGGCGGGTGCTGTGATAGTGAAGACGGGAATTCACTCACTCAAAAAATATGTTTAACAAAGGATCGCGCACTCTCGGGCATACATTGCCAAATTACTTTTAATGTGCCTCAAAACAAAAAACACTCCGACAAACGCGTTTCAGCTATAAGCCTTATGTCAAAGGCTTATAGCCGAAATGAGTTTGTCGGACTGTTTTGGCTCATTAAAAGTAATTTGGCAATGTATGCCTGAGAGTGCACGATTCCTTCAATAAACGTATATATCTATCTATATATCTATATGTGTGTATGTATATGTAGATATATATATATATGTCCCTTTCTATCTCAGCGTGGATGGCACTGTGCTAATCCTAAGCTTAAAGACTTTGATAGAAAAGCAGACATTTGAGGTGAGCAGATCTAGAGTGTCGCTGGTGTAAAGGGTGCTCTATACAGGAGCTGCTTTCCACCTAAACTTGAGAACTACCCAGAGTTCTCTGCTTCTTTTTTGCATAATTTATGCGTCACTCTATTCCTGAAAGGGTATTATTTTGACTTATACTGGGTGCTCCCTTGTGTCAGGACAAAGCTATACCTCTCTGAAGAGCTCTAATGAGAGCGAAACATGTGTCAGGGGTTGCTTTTTTTCATTTCAGGTTGGCTTGTTTGGTATTTTAGCAATTCAAAGCTGTAATACTGTGCCTGAAATGGTAAAAGGCTTTTGTCATTTTACAGCTTGGCATGGACAGCACTTTGTTAGTCATATGCTTAAAGACTTTGCTGTAGAAATGGCAAAAGACTTTGTACCCTTCTATCTCGGCGTGGATGGCCCTGTGCTAAGCCTATGCTTAAAGACTTTGATAGAAAAGCAGTCATCTGAGGTGAGCAGATCTAGAGTGTTGCTGGTGTTGAGGGTGCTCTATACAGGAGCTGCTTTCCACCTACACTTGAGAACTACCCAGAGTTCTCTGCTTCTTTTTTGTATATATATATATATATAAATATATATATATATATATCCAGAGTTACCGTAGCCTATACCGTCTTCTGACAGGAACGGATACGGACCACAAGTAGGTGAAAATTATTTATTGCTCGTGCAAGTCGCCATGACGCGTTTCAGCCCCTCCACGGGCCTTGATCACATGACATAGCTTGGTATCAGTCATTGGCTTATAAAGTGACTAGTGCAAACGTAATGAATAACACATGATTTTCAGTTAATATGGACGAAAGACTACATAGTAATTCATAGTATACTTGTCCTATTGAGAATTACCGAGTTATACTGGTTAATCAGTCAAATTCAAATACATGAAAATGACATTACGTTAAAGTTGTAAAAAGAATAAAATTGTGCAAAAGTTCTAACAGTGCAAAATAGTGCTAAAGTGCTTACGTGAATGTTGTATTAAAACCAAATTTACCAATGTTGTATTTCAAGGTACTAAAACTTCTTAATTTAAATAATTAACTTTTTTCATACGCATATTGCCACATCTAAATTGTATATGTACATTCATGGTACCGGAGCCCCAGTATCCAGCTCTGAGCTAAAGCATTTACGGTGGTGGTCTTCATCTCTGTTTTGATCATTATTAATTGCAGATTTTATACTCCAAGTTTAAATACTCAGATTGATTGAATATCAGGCATAGTGGGTCAGTTAGATGTTCACGATTGTGATTATGGGAATCATACCATTGGTATTGTCATTGTTGACATTTTTGTAATCCCTCTACATATAAATATAAATACACATTGTAATAAATATATACATACATATACTTGTATTGGCCCTAGAGGGCCCGTCCCCCAGAGACTGATATCTTAAGTATTAGGGCAGGAGGCATGGGGTCCACCTCCCTAAGTCATATAAGGGCACCGGCTGGCAGAGAAGGCGTGGGGTTGGGAGGGTCAGGCGCCTTCCGCCTCACAGCCGCAATGGCTCTAAATGTTGTGAGTGCTCCTGGATGGGTGTTGGCTGGGAAGCAGCGGGGCTGGGCGGACTTGGCCCCCCTCAACATTTTAAATTGGAACCAGGACACCCTTGAAAAAAGTATGGCCGGCTCCTACTCCTGTGCGAGTGGGGATCCAGAGGGACTGCAGGGGACTTGGGAATCCCCTGCAGCCCCCAACATTTGGTATAGTGCTTGGGTGCCCCAGGTGGAAACGGGGCACCCAAACATAAATAAATGAATGAAGCTGGAATTAATATGAAATGAGCGGAATAGCCGCTCATTTCATATTCACTGCTCCTGCAGGGCTTATAGGAATACATTGGGGAGTACATTATTTGTTTATATTGTTTTAATTTTGCAAAAGTTTTTTTTTTTTTTTTAAACTTTATTTTCATTTTGCATATGAACTTAAATCTAGACAATCATTACATTTGAGGCAGCAGCATACATAGTGGTCTGGTAACATCATGACAGGTATCTCTTGGTTACAACCATTTCGTTTGGTAAATTTAGAAGGCATTACACACACCTGGTTACATATACATTGCATTCTCGAAACCACAGCACATTTTTACCCCTACTAAGAGGCGAGTGGCCCCGTCCCCCATTCCCTACAATGTTGAAGGAATCCGTGGTGTATCTCAATCGTTTATATGTTTGTTGAGTCAGCCGACCCCTGTTCTATCCTGTTGTTCCTCTGAACTTTCAGACGATGTGCGGTGAGTGAGATAAGACTTGAATGGGTCCGATATATCTTTTGGTTTACACCTAATGGGCATGAGAGCGTTAAAATTTTCAGACTGTGTATTGCAGTATGACATGTCTGCACACCATTCCTTTAACATAGGGGTGGGCCCTTTCATCCACCGCTTCGCTACCCTTCGTTGTGCCAACAGGATACCCAGCACAAGTAGTCTATGCGTACTCTTCGGGTACTCCTTAACATAGCCCAATAAGGCCTCCAATGGAGTTAACCTGAGCCTCACTCCTGCTATGTCCTGTAACGCAGCATGCATGGACTCCCAAAACCTATAAACATCAGGGCAGCCCCAAGCGAGATGAGTGAAATCTGCCGATTTCGCCCCACATCTTGTATACCTGTCATCTTCTCTAAGATGTAAACAAACCGGAGTGTAGTACGCCCTTTGCAAGTACTTAAAATGTGTCCAACGATGTCTACCATTTTGGGAAATGGACTTTGTGCTTGCGCAGCAATACTTCCAATGCTCGTCTGTAATTTCTATCCCTAGCTCCACTCGCCATTCCTGCCGAGCCTTCGTATGGACGGAGCCTGAACCTGTGTTGGAAAGTGTATATAACATTGAAATCATGTGTTGTGGGGATGTAGCTCTTAACAAATACGTCAGGGGGGCGTATTTGCGCGGTTCTAACATACCTTCACCTAACGTTGCACGCAGCGCGTGCCGTGCACGAAAATAGTGGAATCTTGCTATCGCTGGGGCGGCCAAAGAGTCATTTTGTAACTTTTCCCATGTTTTAACTGTACCCTCCTCAAAGTAATCACCCGCAGTTCTAATGCCAAGTGACCGCATGGTTGTGATGAATTCCCTCTCCTGCCGCATTGGCAACCAGTCCCATAGTTCGAGCGGCAATTTGGGGGAGTAAAGCAAAGTGATCCCCTGCCTACGAGCTGCCCACCAAAGCAGACTCCTTGTGTTTACTACTGGATCTATGATGTGATAACCCCTGCGCGGTGTCCCACACAAATACTGCGGTAGTGACAAGGGATGCACCGCATGTCTTTCACCGTATAGTTGCGGACTGTCCTGGGGGCCATAAGTGGCCATGCATCTGTTGCACAGCGCAATAATAAAGTTCAAAATCAGGGGCACTGAGTCCGCCTTCCGAATAAGATTTGGTCAATATGTCCCATGACACACGTGCTTGTTTGCCAGCCCAGGCAAGGCGGATCAGGAGAGAGCGGAGTGTACCAAAAAACGACCTGGGCAACAAAATCAGGATGTTAGCAAATAAGAACAAAAATCTCGGGAGTACTATCATCTTCATGAGCGAGATTCGCCCCAGCAGCGACAATGGTAGCCGAATCCATTTGTCAATAGATTCCGAGAGTTTCTGTATTGCCCTGCCGTAGTTCTCTCGAACCACACACCTCAGGGTCAGTGTGTATTTGGACGCCCAAGTATCTGGTGGGCTCCAATGTCCACTCAATAGGAAATGTACTCGCCACTGGAAGCGTACTGGGGGTCAGTGGGAACGTGATGGACTTGCTCCAGTAAATACGAAGGCCCGAGTGTTGCCCAAATCGCTCCACCTCTTGCAGGACTGGTGTTAAATTCTGCGCCGGTTCGCAAACATATAGGAGGGTGTCGTCCGCGTAAGCCGTGATTATTAAGTTATACTGCGGGAAGGGTATGCCGCAGAACCCATGGTATTCCCTTAGTGCACATGCAAGAGGTTCCGCGACCAAAGCATACAACAAGGGGGACAGATGGCACCCTTGTCTCGTGCCTCTAGTGATAGCTAATGGGTCTGAGAGGAGTCCATTCACGCGTACACACGCAGTAGGCTGCTCGTACAGCACGTCCACCAGTTTAATAAATATCTCGCCCACTCCCACCCGTTTCAACACTGCCCTCAAAAAGCGCCACTCGACCAAATCAAAAGCCTTCTCGGCATCGAGAAAGACCGCCGCAGCACGCACATCAGGGTCTATGCCGGCGATGGTGCCGAAAAGGGTTCGCAAATTGCTGGTTAACGAGCGGGTGGGTACAAAGCCCGATTGTTCAGGGGCCACCACTAAAGGGAGCAGAGGAGCGAGCCGGTTCGCGAGTATTTTGGCAAATAATTTGGTGTCTGTATTTAATAACGAGAGCGGCCTGTAGGAAGAACACTGCTGTGGGGGTTTATCTTTTTCAGGAGTGTAATCAAGGTGGCCTCTCTCATACTGGGGGACATGATACCATCTGTGACCATTTCCTTGAATAGGTTGACTAGATGGGGGAGTAGTTGGTCCTGATACGCCTTGTAGAATGCTACTGTGAGCCCATTGGACCCTGGGGCCTTATTATTAGGCATAGTTTTCAGGGCAGCGGCAATCTCAGTTGGGCGCAAAGGTGCCATCAGGTACTCTCTGTGTGAATTTGTGAGCCACCTCATAGCTATGTAAGATAAGTATTCCTCATCCGACTCGTCGGACTCGGAAGGGCGTGACGTGTAAAGTTTTGTGTAGTAAGAGTGAAATCTGTCCGCTATCTGTGCAGCGTCAGTAAGTATGATGTCATTGTCGTCACATAGCTCCAGCACCTCCCAGAACCGCTATCTGGGCGAGTTAGAGCCGCTAAGGTGGCGCCCGGTCTCTCCCCTTCCCCATATACTCTTGCTGTCGCATACTGCCCCAGGTGCACCACCTCTGCCTGAGCTTCTTCGTTATATTCCACCAGCTTGGCTCTGATTTGTGCCAGGTCGTCAGGAAAGGGGCCTACAGTCGTTCGTCTCTCTAGGTCCGCTAATTCGGTCTCAAGCCTATGCAACCTCCCCCTAATAGAACGAAGGACCCCTGCGTGCTTTGATATGTATGCCCCCCTAATGAAAACTTTAAATGTTTCCCACACAGTGGCCATCTTGGGCACACTACCCAGGTTGGTAGAGAAAAACAAATCAATTTCCTTTGAGATTTCAACCCTGAATGCCTCGTGCAGCAGAGAATACTGTGGGAAGCGCCACATGCTGACTCTGGGCTGCATATCTCCTATATGTAGCTGCAATTTGACCAGGGAGTGGTCCAAATACGTGCGGGGTAGATGTTTGCAATGTGATATAAAGGGAATTAAGCCCCTGGACGCCAACCAATAATCTATACACGTGTGTATGTCGTGTATTGATGTATAATGAGTATATTCCCTGCCAGCCAGTGTGCGGTGTCGCCAGACGTCAACCAGGTCGTCCGCCTCAGCGATTGCCGCAATTGCCTTCGTTGCTGACGAGGGGGGTGGGGCGAGCCTTTCGAGCGGTCTATTGCTGGATTTTGCACACAATTAAAATCACCACCCCACAGTGTATGCATCCTGGGATACGCGAAGAGCTTGTTATGTAGGGTGCTATAAAATTGAGGATTATCATAATTTGGACTGAATACTCCTACTATGCGTACACACAAGTGGTCCTTACGGCAATGTACTATCACATACCTCCCCTCATCGTCCTTGTCTACTTCGTGTATCTTAATATTGGACCCCTCCCGAACCCAGATTAGAACCCCATGTGCATGTGAGGTAAAGTTGGCCACCACGCATGTACCTTTCATTCTCCTCTGCGTCAGCAGCCCCATTTCTGGCGCTAGATGGGTTTCCTGGAGTATTACAACATCAATGTAATGTCTAAGCAAATATAAGACTACCTTGCGGATTTTTCGCTGGTCGTTTAGGCCTCTGATGTTCCAGGTCAAGAAATTTATGGTGTGGTG
The DNA here is from genome assembly GCA_963921515.1 of Calotriton arnoldi. Taxonomy (NCBI): domain Eukaryota; kingdom Metazoa; phylum Chordata; class Amphibia; order Caudata; family Salamandridae; genus Calotriton; species Calotriton arnoldi. Next base: position 39,485 of record CAWUFW010020612.1, on the reverse strand, counting down.
TTCTTGTGTGCTTGTGTTGCAATGTCTTACACCCATATTGAGATGCTACAATGTGAGGTACAGTAATTACGTAGGTGAGTAACCAGAAATGGTCGCTAACCCTCATGCCGCTGCTATAATACAATGCAAAATCGAACAACCCCCCCTTCCACGTCACGTCCCCCAACAGATGACATGGCGACATACCCCTACCCTCTTTAACCCTCTACCCCTCTCCCACCCAAATAACCAGTGTGTGATACACTCAAGGGCGATGAGTGCCCAACCAACTGTAGAGTACTCAATCATCGCTGCAACATATTATGAAAAAACACATAACAACCCTAGACTTCACTCATGTGTCAACTGGCCCAGCATCTTTCCCGAGCAATTAGACTTCCGACCCCAGACTGCATTTTAGCTGAAGGGCAACTTGCCCTTTCCACCTGTCCCACAGGGTGAAGAGTATGAGGCTAGACCAAGGTGGCAGCCGCCATGTCCCTTAGAATATAGAACGTGCAAGGTAAACTGTCAGTTGAGGCATAAATAATAGTAACCATGTGCTGAACCTGAGGCGCCTACAAAGCTGTGTCTCATTGCTCCCCTGTACAGTTCCCAGAAGACAACACATCAGTCATTTTGGTCCAGAGAGCTTCCAGCTCCGTCACCAGTTGTATCTTCAGCTGTTGTTCGCTTGTTAGACTGTGCTTTGGTGTATTCCCTCAACGCCTGTTGGACATTCCAAGGGTCGGCGAAAATCCGCACCTTGCCATTCAGCGTCACTTTCAAATGGGCCGGATAGAGCATAGCATAGTCGAGGTAAGTTCCCTGAGCTTGCGTTTGACCGGGACGAACCGCTTTCTTGCCTCCTGGACCGGCAGCGTGAAATACGGATATAAGGATAGCACAGAGCCCTCGTAGTTGAGTGTCTTGAGCTCGCGGGCACGCCTCAAAGCCGAGTCCCTGTCGCGATAGTTCAAGACGCGAGCTATGATGGGGCGTGGAGGGGCTCCGGACGGAGGTCTAGGTGCCAGCGAGCGATGGGCTCTTTCCACCACGAAAATTGAGGAGAAAGAGTCACGGCCCAGGAGGGTGGCCAGAAGATTCTCGACAAAGAGCTCCATGTTGCCAGTCGGGGTGGACTCCGGCAGCCCTACAATACGTAAGTTGTTGCGCCGTGAGCGCGCCTCCAAATCTTCGGCCTTGGCTTGCAAAGTTTCCACTAGTTTTCCCATCTTTTTATGTGAGTCCGAGGTTTCCACATTCTGATCTTCAATTTCCGAGATTCGTCTCTCTGCCATGTCAATTCTCTCAGCGTGTTTGTCCAAACGCTCCGACATGCGGTCCATGCGGTATGAGAGAGAGTCAATCTTCCCGTCTATTGTGGAGAGGCTTTGTTGCATGGCTGTCAGGATTTGCCTCAGTTCACCGCCTGGCTCCAACCCCGCCACACCCTGATCACCAGGATCAGAATCTGCACCATCTTCTCTCAACCTGGACGACTTACGTTGATCAAACTACAGTTTAGACTGCGTTTTATCAGGCTTCCCCATTGGATAGATGTGTAGTGGAGCTGACAAGAGAAGTGTCCCCCACTGCGCTCCAGCGAGCTATCTGCAACTTGAGTAGACCCGGTGCTCCTAGTCAGCCCAGTGAATTTAGCGCTGGCGTAGCCGCTGCTATAGGCACCGTCGAAATGAGGGAAATGGCTGTTGCTCAGGCCTCGACACAACAGGCCCGCCGGACAAGGTCACTGACCCAGCTCAACCGCGCAGCAGGCCCCACTCCCAGAGGCGGTAGGAAAGTGCGTGTTTTATCTGTTGCTCACATAATGTGCCAATGTTGGTAAGTTCTGCGCTACAGCCACATCAGTCTGCAGCGTAGGTTCCCGGAATCCCCCAGGGATGTAGAGGCTCAGCCCAGCCGGACCAGGTTGTTATTCTAGCATAGCTGGATTGTCTTTCTAACATGGGGATTCATTATTTAATGACTCTACATGAGTCTGTAAATTCAGCAATAGCACCTCCCAACCTGCCTCAATTGGAATCCTGCGCAGCCCGCGGACTTCCTCTCGCCTAAATGCTGTCGCCTCAGCCCTACTTCATTTGTATGTCACTGCGCACCAGTGGTTAATATCCGGTAAAACTTGCGCCTTCCAGTTTATGGGGATGAGCCTGAGGCCTATAAGTAGTGCCAAATCAAGAAAGCAATTTGTGGCGTTAGCAGTTCACGAGCACTTAAACAGCCCCAGCAGCATGCCTTCTATCGTGCAAACATCCAAGTGGCTAGTCACCTCCGTTAAAACCCCTGCAACTGCTGCCCAGAATACCGCAGCTACTGGGCAGCTCCAGAACATGTGTGCCATGTCTGCACCTGCTTGATAGCAGCAGGGGCAATCGGTTGAGGACCCGAGCATTCTGTGAAGTGCCGTTGGTGTGAGATAGGCTCTATGCAAAATGTTATGTTGTATATACTGGAACTTAGCGTTCCATGACAGTATCCCAGGGTAGACAAGCACCCTCACCCATTCCTTCTGAGTGAGTGCTCTACCGATGTCACCTTCCCACGTTCTGCGACGTGCAGTCAATGTCTCGTGTGTTGTAGGCCAGTGCGTGTACAAACCATGTAATAAGGCAACGGCCCCCTCCCATGATGTGGATTGTGTGTATCATAAGTATATATATTTTTAGCCTTCAGTAGTTCACAATCTTTTGCACTGATTAGAAGTAGGTCACATCACAGAATATGTAGGAGCCCCCTGGGCTAGATCATGCAAAAGTCCTGGATTGGTGAGTTTATACCATGACATGGGATATGGGATGGCAACAAGTCACTACAAAAGTGTGTATTAAGATATTGCTTTTGGTCAGCTAGCTTGTGAGTTATGCTAGTGATAGATGTAGAACAATTTTGTTACATCAATACAGACAAACAAAAAGTCACACAACCATTTTATTTTTTTTCTTTCATTTCTTATATCCATACAGGTCAACGTCCATCAGAAATGGGACATATGGAAGGCCATCACCAGGAATGTACAGACCCTGGGGGTCTAAAAGCGGTGCAGCGTCCATTGCCACAAGAATTAGGAGGACCTACAACGCTGGACTCAAAAGTCAGCTGAAGTCCAGCTCAGGCAGTCCTCCCAACGTGAGAGGTGCGTGCGCCACAACCTGACCCAACTAATGGCCCGTATTCTTGCCTTGGCCTATCCAGAGCTTGATGGTCAGTTGAGGGTCCAACAGCACCAACAAGGAGGTAAATTCTTATCAGAGGTTACATGACAAATTTTTTGTCATAGGCAGGATTTTTAACATCAACATTAAGGGTGACCCATGTCCAATGCACAAGAAGAGTTCTTGAAGGTGTAAGTTTTGCACAATGTTTATGATGATGTGCTTTGTCTATTAATTTGTTGGAAAGGCTCTCACCTAATTCCTGTTCACAACCAATAAACTGTTCTGAGCAGACACATGGCTGCCTAAACTCCACATATGTATCATGTTATGAGGGTCCAAACAGGCCAATAGTGTTTATTGTGTCAGGTGTGATGCTCCTTCACTATTGTGGATGATGGAATGGTAGCCCTATTACATGTGACATAGCATACTAGGCACATAGGATACAGTGGATGTACAAATGTCGCATTGCTAAGTTGGGATTTTACACAAAGAAGAGTGAGCATGTGACCCAAAGTGACTAGTGACATCAGTATTAATAGCTACATTTTGGAAACACAAACACCACAAGAAACACAGGCACGCATCCAAACAGACAGACACCACCCCCACCACAATCACAGACAACGCACCCACCACCACACCCACATGTACTACCCCCAGCACAGCCAGACACCACACCCACCACCAGCACACCCACAGATACCAAACCCACCACTACACCCACAGACACCACACCCACAGACAATGCCCCCACTACCACACCCATAGACACTGCACCCACCACCACACCCACATGCACCACCCCCACCCCCAGCATACCCACAAACACCACACCCACACCCACGTGCACCACCACGGCAACATGCACCACACCCAGCACCTCCAAAGCACACCCATTCACACACAGCATAATTCACACCCACAAAACTCAAACGCCCACACTCATCCAAACAATAGACACCTATGACGCAAGACACACCCAAACATGCACCACTTACACGGCCCACAGGCACCTGCACCCTCAACAGACACAATCACATCAGACACTGCCATTCATTCTACCTCCCAAACCCAACTCCCTCCCGAACACCCTATCCATTTTTCCATTGAAGATGTCCTTTTTACCCTTGCCTAACCCAGTTCCACACCTCAACCCATTCTTCCACATCTCAAGACACCACTACTAAATGTGAATCCACCTTTTCCACATCCCAATCCACCCCTGCCAAACGCAAGAGCACCCCTCCAAACCACCCCCCCACACCCAAGGTCACCCTCCCAAAACCACTGCCTCCCAAACCCAAGACCACCACTCCCAAAACAACAACCCCCTCTCCCAAAACCCAAGGGCACCCCTCCTAAACCCAAGAGCACCCCTCACACCCATCTCACACCCCTCCCAAATCCATCCCGCCCCCCCCCCTATGTAAGATCTTGGAGGTGCCTGGTCTGCCCACTAGATGTCCCTTCCCAAAGAGAGGTTCCCATTGGCAGTGTATTTGGCAGCAAGATTTGTGTCACTACACAACAGTGCAGATATTTCACCTTATGGACTGCCATTAGGCTTAATTATGACTTTGAGAGCCTTATCTCAATTTGTGTAATAAATACATGCTTTGTTTTCACCAGATTAGTCCTGGCATTATTTTTCCCAAGCAATTGTTTGATTTTTTGCAATGTTTCTGAGTAAAATGTGAAGTACTTGATTTTTTTAATGTTTACTTTTTTAAGTGCATACACTGGTTAACATACAACGTGATGGTCATTTGAATTTTGGTGCAGACATTCATCATAGTAATGGTCCCTTGCACCACCTGATTGATGTTACAAATTTTATTTGGATGTATTACTACAGGTGTGTTTCACATTGCTTAATAATCAGTATTAAATATTTTGTGACTATTGAAATTGGATACAGTACAGGACTTGCAGTAGAGTAGGGGATGTAAATGTTGAATACTTCTCTAATTTGTGACTGAGATTGATTTTACAGTTAATTTCTAAAGTAAAGGTTACACCTTGTCTAGTGCAATTTCTACATAATGTTACATTGCACTTATCCCTATGATGTGTATTGCATATGTTTTTAATGTAGTCATTTTAGCAATTTCATTAAACACACCTGTATGGTAACTTTTTCATTTTTATTCGGATATCTTTTTTTGTGCAAGTGTCCGTTTTTTAAGGCCGCTTACACCAAATATATACATACAATTTGATCATACAGGTGTGTTACTTAAAATTTCTTAAACATCAACATTACAGACATATGCATTGCACATTGATATGCTAATGCTTGTAAGAGAGATGTATAAATGCACGAGTCTTGTGCACATTAACAGACAAGTCAATAGGTAACAGGCAAGAGTGTAGCTTACCATCGATTGCGTCCACGATGGTGTTGGCTTTGTTTGTCATTTAAGCAGCAGCGGCAGCACTTGGAAGATCAGATCCATGGCGGAACAAGAAGTGTGTACATGAAAAAAGGTGAGTTTCTGCCTTATATCCCTTTCATTCTGCCAACTCAGGTGTGGGGGATTTACCACCACAGTCAAGTCGGTGGGAAGGCACATTGTGATTGGACCAGCGGGGAAACTGGCGGTTCTCCCTCCGACATCGCTTTTGCATCTCCCGCCGTCAACGTGGTCAGGATTTCCTGGTGGTGATGGATATGGACCCACTAACATCCAAATAGGGTGTGTGGACCGCCAAGCCAGCGGGTGGGGACACCGCTGAAAAAGCCACGGGGTGACTCAGTCCGCCAATATCTAAATCAAGCCCTTAATCTATTTAACTATTAGGTCTTAAGAAGCCATGCCAAAGTAGAAATTTCATCTCTTACATCAAGGGGGACAGTTATCAGATTTGGGTTCTAGTTTGTGTAAATACTTGGCCCATTTGGTGAACCTTCCCATCTCTTGAGAAGTGTCCCAAAACTGCACTCTCACAGCAATCTCAGCACATACCCATTTTATTAAATCACCACCCTACTGCTAGATCAGGGGAGCAAAGCGAGACTTTGCCACCACCAAACCCAAGGCCGCAAAGAGTGTGGCGTGCTTCCTTTTTTGTGTAAGAGTGAACGTCTGATAAACATTGAAGTAGATCACATGGCAATAATGCACCTGTAATCTCTGAGACACAACTCAAGACTTCCTTCCAGATCATGGCAAATATTGGACACCGCAAAACCATATGAAAGAAATCTGCTATTGGTTCAGTAGAATGGAGCATTTTCTAAAAGCTGCCGGGTACATCTGAGCTATATGCCTTGTCGTCATGTATGTGTGATGAATGTAGTTAAACTGCGTGTAGCATAGTCTAGCATTCTTCTAGAGACTTTTTTGCCGATCCCAACACTGTTTTCCATGCTGAAGCTGAGATTTCCTACAATATTTTGTATTCCCACCATTCCTTGAGTGGTCCTAATTTTATATCCGTACCCTGTAACAAGGCCTGATATAGTTCAGTTACCACCTTTTTTTTGTGCCCATGTGTCAACATTAACGAGAGTGTTGGCATAGCACTGGATACATCTCTCAACGTCCCCCACATCTTGCACATCACTCGGAGAAGGGCATTGTATTATACCAATTGTCAAGCCTCCAGGCGAAACGTTATCTTCGAAATTTCAAAGGACTGCAAATGGCTATCCTCTGCTAGGTCTGCCAGACCACCACTCCCACGCCCACCCAGGTGGCTGTATTGTACGAGGACTGTAAGGCTATGCACTGGGTAAGTTCCCATATAGATCATTTTGCCATTTACTAGATTAAGCCTGAGCCATTTGTCACATGTCCTCCAGCACCCCTTTCCCATCAACAAGAGCACTTTCCCTGTTTTGTTTTTATTTGGGAGGGAGCCCAATAGCCATTTCAGCAGAGCACATCCTTTGAGTCTCTCCAACACATCATCATGTCCCGGATTTACATCTTCCCCCTCCAATTTCATCGCCCACTATCCAGAACTCTACGTCACTCGACGCCTTTCCTCTCTATGCCACTCCACTCCACTCTATGACACTTTAGTCCATTCTATACAACTCCCTGTATGCCACTTTACTCCACTGTACACCACTTCACTCTACTGCACTCTATGACAAACGACCCCGCTCTACTACACTCAACTGTACAGCACTCTATGCCACTCCACTCTATGACACTCGACAACACTCCACTTTACGACACTCTACTCCACTCCACTCTACACCACTCTACTCCATTCTACTCCACTCCACTCTACTCCACTCCACTCCATGAAAATCCCCTCCTTAACACTCCTCTCTACCACACTCCACTCCACCACACTCAACTCTATGACACTCTACTCTACTCCTCATCACTCCACTCTGCAATACTTCACTCCATGCTCCTCTCCTCTAGACCACTAACGTTTAGCTATGCTGAACAGCAGGCACGCTGGTGTACAATATGCCTAAAACACATTGGCAAAGTCAATAGCTCTTGAATAGGAAGACCTATTGGCTTTGCCAATGCTCATCTGTTATTTAAATTTTTCCTTTGTCCGTTTCCAACTGATCTCCGTTTATTCATTGCATTCTGAGATATATAGTTTTGACTTTTTTCTATAATGTACCCAAGATTAAATTTTAGGCACAACAAACAAAAATTGTCCACTTGGTCTTAGATAATAGTTTGTATAAATATCTAAGTCAATAGTATTCATTTTTTCTGCGTGGGGAGGATAAAAGGCTCAGATTGCTGCATCATATGCTCATTTCACTGAGTTATATTGCAAGGTGAAGAACATGACATGATATTACTGAGGATATTAGTGAGAAGCGGATATAGCTGTCGAGTGTGTACACATCGTGCCATATAATAGAGAATTGTTTAGTCTCTTAAAATACAAATAGACTATGGATACAACTAATAGAAAAAAGTTAGTCTTTTTGTACGAAACAAAATATATCTACGGTGGGTGGTTCTTTGCTTCCTGCATGCTGAATGGCAAAAATCACCATCAATGTGGACAAAGGCTTGTACTGAGGCTGAGCGGGAGTAAATGCACAATAATTATCACTAAAAAATGAAGGGACCATTTGTTGAGCACTCAAGAACATCCTTGACAACTGGGTGCCTCGCCTATTGAGCAATGAGTCTTTTGTGTGCGGACGTCGTGACTAACAAATACAACTCGAGATGGTTGCTCCATGTGGGTCAAGTGTCTCACCCTCCTCCCCTACTGCCACAACCTCAACCTCCACTGTGTCTGAAGAAGGAAAAACAAGGTATGGCGTAGTTGAGAAGCAGCTGTGGCCATCTGATGAAGAGCTGCAAACTCAAGAGTGGGCTTTGTTACTTAGCTGGATATAGGATAAAAGGTCTCTGGTGCTCTGGCCATGTGTTAACCTGCTGCTCATTTTAACGTTCCAACAGAATCTGCGAGACTGATTCACAAACTGAACTTTGTAGTATGTCTTGTAGAACTACAAAACATATTACAAAATGCTATTCACAAACTACATACAGAGCTTATGCCTCCGGATTACCTATATTTATGTATGTGGAGTTCTCCACCCAACCAGTAGATACTTCGCGCTCCTAAGTATATGATTTAGTAGTAAATGTGAGAGGGACTGGAGGTAGTGCGTGTAAAAAGGTGTAGAGAGAGTACTAAAAAAAGGTTGGATTAAAGAGAAGTAAAAGAGTTTTAGGATGGTTCAGCCACCGAGAGTAAGCCATCTGCGTTACACAAGGGGTGAAGACATGTAACTTATATGTCTGTACTAAATCTGCACTCGAATACTGAAAAGTAGTAAACTTACTCTAATGTGCAAATTACTCAATCATATAAGTTACCTTTGTGTATCAGTTCCTGTATGTTTTCTTATTAGCTCTTAAGATTCTCCTAGAAAAGTGTAAAGACGAATGGCCTTTTTATAAATGTATCTTGCAGAGTTGTGCACTGCTTTAGGAGAAGGGCAGTAGTTCTTCCTTTATGCTCCTTTTGCTTGTTTTCACATTAATTTAAGGCCCATCACTCCTGTTATACCCAAAACACACACACAGTGAGACTGGCATGCATGATTTCATCGCAGCAGCTTGCCTTGGTGGCAGTCCTGCTGGGAGCTGTTGTCAACCCAACACCCTGGCTGGAGGAACGTGAAGCTACTTGTGAAGACTGCATCCTTCCAGAGCTCTGGCGTTTATCCACAAGACCAAATGCACATCAACAACCTAATGTCTGCAACTCTGAACTTCCAGCACCCCTTTCTAGCAGATTGACTACCAGAGGAGTTTTCAGCACCCATGAAGGCCACTCTGACATTTTAGATTGCGGACAGTGGTTCCCCCACCTCAACCCAAGCAGGTAACCCCTGGAAAGACCAAGGGCCTGATTTAGATCTTGGCGGGACTACCGCTGGTTCCGCCGCAGCGGTGGTCCCAAATCTTCGTCAAGCTGACGGCTGTCCGCCCGCCATATTTAGATGTTGCAGCAATAGACAGGAGACCACTGCGGCCTTCTCTGCTGGCTAACAGTACTCGGTCATGCCGGCTGGTTTGCGCCAAGCAGATTTAGATATTGCTGTTGTGCTGGTGGTGTCCTGATGGAATGAAGCCGTGGTGGTGTAGAGACAGATAAGTACTACTTATCATTATATTACTACACGTATATGTTGTGAATGTATCATAATGTATATGTAGGTAATGTGTTATGCCCCTTTTTTGTACATATTGAATGCCACACAAACATCATACACACACTACTGAATCACACCCACAGGCAGCACAAGCACAACACCCACAAGCACCACAACAACAATATTTTTTGTTAAGTGTCAATACAGGTGTGTTCATTTTACCTTGATTAGTAGGAAAATGAACACCTAAGAAAAATGTTGCATGTCAGAGCAATGCAGATGTACATAAGACAACATCAATTGTAAATACACGATACATAGGACAATTGTACAAGTCACTTACCGTAGATCTCGGCGACAATGGAGTCATTTGGTGTTGTGGTGGAGTTGGTGCAGCAGAGGAGGGACCTGGATGATGGGGTCCAAGATGGAAATGGAAGCAGGAAGCAGGAAAAAAGTGAGTTTTTACCTAATTTCCTTCAATTCCACCAACTTGAAGTTGGAGGGACTTCCACCACAGTTGCCACGGTAGAAAGGGACATTGTAATCGGGACAATGGGAATCTGAGCAGGAGTCCAGCCGACAGCAGCTTCTCCCTATACCGCCGTTGACGCGTTGAGAATTTCTGGCTGATTCGGCGGGACTCTGATGGTCTTTTGTCTATGGACCAGCCGACATCAAAATATGGCGGGCGGACCACCAAGTCGGCGGGCGGGAAGACCCTAGGAAAAGCGACGAGATCTAAATCAGATCCCAAGTACAGTTAAAAAATATTTTCTTTTTGGCATGTGTGGGTAGTGTTTTAAAAAATCATTACATTATACTTAAATACAACATTTTGTTATCATAAATAATTTTGTTACTTTTATTTTATGTTAGTGGGCTTTGTGGGGGTGGGTTAAAAGATACTGTTTGTTTTTAATATAATTTTTTGAATAAATGGAATAAGTGTGCAATGAAGCCCTCTGGGCTCCTAATGTATGCACTTTTCCAATGTTTGTTAGATTGGATTTAGAATTGTAAATCTGATCCACCAATATATGCACTTTCCCCAATGAGTGTTAGACTAGAATTGGAATAGAAAATGTGATGCCCCCATGTATTAACTTCCCCTAATGCCTGCTAGACTGGAGTTACAGGGCCCGATTCACAAAGGGACTTACGACTCGTAAAGTTGCAAGTGCGGAGTCTCTGCACTTGGGGCAGAATCTCCACACTCGAGGTGGAATCTCCGCACTGAGCACTGCAGTGTGTAGATTCCGCCCCAGGTGCAGAGATTCTGCCACAAGTGCGGAGACTCCGCACTCATAACTTTATGAGTCGTAAGTCACTTTGTGAATAGGACCCTCAGTAGTAATTTTACCCTCCCCAATATATATGTACCCCAATGTTTGTAAATCTGACCTGCTGAATGTATGCACTTCCCTAATGTTTGTTCAACTGGAGTTAAAATAGTAAATCTGCCCCGCCCCCAGAAGTATGCACTTTCCCCAACATTTGTTGGATAGTAATTAGAATGATAAATTTGACCCCGAAAACACAAGGATGCACTTTACCCAATCTTTGTTGGATGGGACTTAGAATATTAAATCTGATCTCCCAACTTCAATAATGTACTTTCCCCAGGGTTTGTTGGACTGGGTTATAATAGTAATTCTAACTTCACCACCCTCACCCTACAACGTATACTATTAGTTAAAGTTTGTCAACTCGAGTTCAAATAGTAAATCTGTCCATGTCCAATTAATGTTTTTTCCCAATGTTTGTTAGACTGGATTTAGGTTAGTGAATTTACAATGTTTGCATTTTCCACAATGCTTGTAGGCGTGTGGTTGTAATAGTGTACTGCAATTATTTTTATTTGTGTGTTTTTATTGGTTTTGGATTGGAGTTAGGTTACTGCATGTTACTTCATCTTATTTGTGTTATATATATTTAAAATATTTTATTTATTTTAAATATTTTACATTGTGATGTGTTTTTCAAATGAATTTCTAATTGCAAAATATACATTGTTGTTAATTAAAAAATATATATATTTTCAATAATGGTTCTATTAATGTAAACTATGTTTTATATATTTTTAAATGAATAATAATTATTTGTTTATGCTGTGTTTTATTCTTTATTATAAATTATGAATATGTTTTAGTTAAGATTCAGTTCGGGATGAAACCAGCTGAGAACTAGGCTACAGTACTGCACTTTTATGGCCTGTATAGAGCCATTGATCTGCACTGTATTATGCTATTTGGATATTTTGTGCATGAGCTGGGAGGAGTGGGGGGTTGTTAAATGTCTGTATGACCTTTTTGATGCGATATTTAATTTTTCCATGTGTGGACTTTGATTTACAAAACTGTAACTGCTTATATCCTACCAAGACTCAATAATGATCATTTTAAACAAAATGTTTTAGTTAAGAATAATTTTTATTTTTATATTATATTCATTCATTCAAAATGTTATTTGGATTGTATATATTACATACCATAAAAGCACAAATAAAACAGTAATAAAAATTATATTTAATCATAGCTGGGCAGCATAAGATACTACAGGGTAACACATTTCAGCAGTTTCAAGATGAAATAAAAACAGAAAAGCCAACTGATAATCATTACAATTAGTTGAAAGAATAGGTTTTAAATAAAATCTTTCTAAAAGTTACATAAAATTCACAAAAAAAGTGCAAAATGCTAAATTTACTGGCTGCATCTACTGTCACAAGGACAAAATGGCATATCCTTCCTCCAGCAACCCATGTTGGGAAAGGCTACTATATAATAAATGATGCTCAATCGAAAGCGCGTCAGTATAAAGCGATGGTGGACATTTAAAGGTAAACAGAGATTCAATTGGATTCCTTCCTTGGCTTAAGACACAAATATTTCTTAACTGTCAACTTATCACTCTCTTTTGTAGTTTTTTCATAATCATTATAATTTATAATCAAGAATTTAAGTTCTTTTTTCAAGTATTATAAGATTGGTCCTGGATTTTTAAATGTGACAGAGGGGCTGATTCAAATGTTGATAGAACAGCAATGGAGTATCCTTTCTGCCAGCCAGAAGGTCTACTTGCCACATTGAGAGTCAGGCGGACCATCAGTGTCTAGATGGCAGAGACTATTCCATCTCCACCACCTGTACACACCCCCGACGACCTGACAGAGGTTTGGCCATGTGTCCACTTGTAGTATTTAGATTGGGCGGAGACATGGCCAGTTTTCACTACCCGTCACTACCATGAAAAATGGGCGACAAGGTGCAGTGAAAACTTGTAAAGGACCCCCCGCCCACTCAAAGAACTCCCCAATGGGGAGGGGGTCAGAGTACTTTTTATTTTTGGGAAAATAAGATAAGGTTGTAAGTTGGAGGCACGGCTCCATCAATATGACAAAGCCATCTGTCAAATTTAAAATCCATAGGTCGTGGAAATGGTAGAGATGTCCGCAGCGGCAGTGGACATCTCTAAATACGGCATGTGAGTAACCTCACCATGGCGGGAGTAAGGTAGTTAGCATGGCAATGGTAATAACTCTGTCCCCCAATAATTAAATCAGCCCCAGAGTTTTTAAACATACGATAACATTTGTTTATGTAATCAAACCACTGAATCTTTAAAAAATAGTCAAGGGCAAGGCAGTCTTTATTGATAGCCTTGGTAAAGGTAGTTTTGGTTTTGGACCAGATGGAGTGCCATAAGAGTAAGGGCTGCATTTTCAAGGTGCGTTCTATATACATATATATGACAACCCTAGCTCTTTATGTATTATACAATATGAAGCATTCTTTAAAACAATTCTTTACTTTTTGAATGAAATTATTACTCATATAGATCCAGATTCTTGCTCCATCCATAGCTGCTGTCAGGCACTTTGTTTTTTAAATTGCACACATTTCCTTAATAGGTTTATTACCCAACTTGGTCGCAAATCTGGGAATTCCTTCCACAAGTTGAGTAAGATGCATGCATCTTATATTCCAGAGGTGCACCCAATTACTAAGTGAAGTAAATTGTACTCCTAAATATGAAAAAGTGATACTGTATTAATGTGAACTCCATTAATATTGTGCATGTGAGCGATGGAGCGGAAATCTCATTTCATTTGTAGGGGTGCATCATAATCATGTGTAGAGCGCACCCGCATATAATCGGGAAACTGTATTAACGTGAAGTGTTAGAATTGCGAATTGTGCTAACATCATTTTTTTTTAATTATTATTATTTTTTTTACATTTATTTAAATTTTATTTAATACAAAGGGAAACAGAAGAAAAACCAGAACAGAGACCTTCAATTGACAATTCAAGGTGTGCATTACATAAGAAGAGAGTCCAGCGTGTTTCACAGTACACGTTGTTGAATCAGAATATATCAACATTTGACAGCACGCTTCCTGGGTACCTGTGGAACTGAAAGGGATCACACAATTCTACTATGCATCCCCAACATTGTATATTTCCCAGACAGACAGTCTCAACCGACCCCACAGCCTACTGGGGATAATCTCCAAGAGCGCCCGTAAGAGCCTCCCCCAACAAGCGCAGCAACTCAGCATACATCAACCATACTTACAGTTGTACGGGGGCGTCAACGCTCCTAGTATCCTGATCTTTAAGGGCCAGATAAATTGTGTTAACATAATTACGTGACGTATTTTAGGCTATTGACATGTATGATGGAGAAACAACGTAGAAAATAAATGTAACTAGCAGAAAACATTAACATGAAGAACTTGTGTTGTGAAATGGACAAATGCTCATGTACTAAATGTGCTATTAATTATGGCATTCCTAAGTAGGTAAATGCATTAGTTGAAATTGCATTAATATTTATGTGAATTTGTAAAGCTTACATGATGCTTTCTTATGTTAGCTGAAATTGTAGGCCTGAAATGCAAGTCCCTGACAACTCTTGCTTTTAAATTAATAGTTGAATTTCATGTGTGTTGTGGAATCTGTTCTTTTCACGTTTTTGTATTGCTGGTGAAGAAGTGCTCTTTTAGGCAGAGTAATGTCTTTGTTTTACTAGCTAGGCAAGGAGGGAAGAAGTTACAGTTGTGCGACTTGGATCGATAAAGGATGGACGTTACGATTCACACAGGAGAAGGTCTGAGAACCAAGGACGAATTGTTACAAGAAAGGTACAGGGATGATATTGTGGAAAAGTACATTCAGGACTGTACCCAGAGTGGATGGCGTAATGTGAGATGCATTAAGGGAATGTTACCTGTAGATAATTGATTGATGGAACTAGTGAAAGAGCCCCACTTCTTTCTTGCCTTCAGAGAGAAAGCATCCCAGAACAAGCTCTTTCTTTGCGATGGTGCCTTTATGCTACTTGATCCATTGATGGTGGAGAGACTTCTTATGAATACTCCACACACTGACACCTTTTATCTGTTTTCTTGGGAATGCTTATTTAGGGATGTCACCTTAGTGTTAGAGCAGGGATAGAATTAATGGTTTTCTCTCACCAACCCTTGATGCAGGGAAATGGGACTCATGCTTCCTGATTTTCTGCATTCTACCTCTTGAATTATTGTTTTGTTCATGCTGCACCGTCTAAATTTGATGTGTAGATTTGGCTTCATGCTAATTCATTTATATTTCTTTACCCTCGTGTTGAGGTGTCTTTATGTCCAGTTATTTTTGGCTTTGTAATAAACGAACTAACTTTAAGTAGTTGTCCATGGGTCATTATGTATCCAAGAGAATTATTTGGTAATTGACTGTTTACTAAGGACTTTTCTCCCCTTTACACTTCCATGCTGCGAAAAAAAACCATCAGAGTGTAACTCTAGAACAGGTCTAGAACTTATGGGCCCGGCCCTTTCATGAGTTTTCACCATGCCCGGACCACAGATCATGGTAAATGATTTGCTTAATTTGACCTTCAAATCTCTGTTTTTCATAAACACAAGGAAACGTTGATAAGACGTTGTAAACTGTTAACTGGCATTGCCAAAAACACTGCATCATCCCCGTAATGTAGCACAGAAATTAATTGCGTACTATTCTTGGACGATCTCTGCCTTATAATACATTCATTGTAATTTATTATTTAATACTAAAGTTTATTTTTATTTATTGCTAAATGTTTTTATAGCTTTATGTATTTTCTAAAAATAATGTTTTTCAACTTACATGTTTGTGTATATGTTTTTCATATCAGATATATTCTTTTAAATATAGTACTTTTTTACAAAACAATAGCATTTTTATTTTAAATTATAATAATTTTAATTACAATTAAATAAATATACTTACCATTAGAAACTCGATTTTTTTTTGGGAGCATAATATTATGGTAGGTGATGTTTTCGTACATTGCAATATATATGCAAGGGTTCTTCCCTTACCTTTTCACCGCAACCAAGTGCAGCTCGTTTCTTCATCGGGATCCCACCCGAGTCTTGCTTCTACTCCTCCAGCGTGCAGCATTGGTCACAGATGTCATCTTGTTCTCCAGCATGCATCGGCTCACTCGAGCCATACAGAGGATTCTGGGGGGACTTTTCCTGCATGCTGGCTCTATGGCACGCAGCATACAGGAAGAATACAATAATCACAGTGTTTAGAGCGCCACAGTTAAAACGAATTTACACTATATTGTACATTATATTTTGCCTATCTGTTTACTTTCTGATAGATTATGACTTAGAAATAATTCTTTTTTTTTATCCCAATCCAAGATGGCCAAATCACTTTCTGAAACGTTTCACATCCTGTTCAGCACTATAAAGGGAGTCCATTTTGAGTCCAGTTGTGGCACAATGGTTTCTTTGTTATTGTCCGCTTACTGGACTTCATGGAAATTCTGTCTTCTCCTGTTTCTGCTGCCTTATTCTCCTGCTCTTTCATTACTGCTTGGCCTGGAAAGCTAGAAGGATTTTCTAATCGCCAGTTTTCTCCCTCCTGCTGAATAATATTTTCTGGAGCACTAGACCTCTGCACTGCATCTGGAGATAGTACGCCATATCTCCAAATGAAGAAAACTTATCAAGCGTTGTTAAGAAGACCAGCTCTTAACACTTGGTATGCAAAGTTGATATTTGTGTGATCAATGCTTTGAACCACAATAGTATTGTACCACAATATTCTTTGGTCAATATTTTATCATAAAACTGATTGTGGAGAATGCAATGTGTGCAAGCACACAAAATCAAGCAAGACTTCTGGCAAATGTTACGCAAGCATGACTACCAGCAATGTTTCCCACTAAAGAGTGCTTTAGTAATTATATTTTGATGACTATTTTGGTATAGGCATCTGCGTGGTTGCCCCTGGTCAGAAGACTAAGTTCAATCTGAGCTGTGTTCCAAGTTGTATGTTTAAATCACACTTGGTACTTATGAAAGACTACAGTAGTTTACAACACGTGGGATCTTACTGTCTTGATGAATGCCCTGAGCATTTTACTGGCTGTTTACCGACAGAAACATGTGACACCACTATATTACACGTTTTTAACCTTGTGTAGGGGAGTTCAGAATCAAACAACTAATACTATACCTACCACTACACAATTAACTAACCCATTTGTTGAAAAATCTTGTGCCCCAAATATTTTACCGAAGTTAGTAAAAAAGTGAAATACTCAGTACAGGCTCACTGTGGGTACTGGACCACAGTTAGGAGCAGACTCAATGATGAGCCGTGCCAAATAACATGGGTCATGTGCTTCTCCCTAAAATAACTGATATGGCTGCTTATACCTACCACAACTCCTTTGGCCGATTAATCCTGGTGAATCTGAAGGACATCTCCAAATATGTTAATATCTTCTCTTATCTGGACTCAACTCAGTCACTATAAAGAATGTTTCTTCAAGAGGCCTATTTTTGGTTCTGTCTGTGATTGGCATGGGTGCCTGTCCAGCCGTCGAGGCCAGCCCTTTCACTGCTTCTTTTCTCTTTGCTGCTGTGGTCAAAGCCCTCAAATTAATGGAGAAAGGTGTTTATCCAGAAGAGGAGGTTACTGCAGTTAAGACTGTGCCAAGAGGTGCCTTACAATCTTCTCAAGCCCTATCAAAGTCTAACCGAAGTAGGCACTCCATTTTTCTTTAATCCCAGTTCCCCTTCCTTCCATGCCAGTGGAAGGATGCATTGGTGCCTTCCGCCCCAGCTGGAGAATCACTACGGCAGATCTCTGGGTTCTACAAACAATCCTAGGGTCCTCATCTACCTTTTAGGACCTGCTTTCTAACTGCACTTCCCACTTCCATCCATCTATTAGAGACACCACTGGTGGGTAAGAGAATAGAGGAGCTATTACAAAACAGGGCAATTTTCCCACCCCATGAAGTTTTGTGAACTCCATTTTCCCGGTTTGTATTAAAGTCAAAGGGTTAAGACAAATGATAAACCGGAGAGCCCTGAACTTCTTCACCCTCTATTGTCACTTCAAAATGGAGGGGCATAAATCTCCTTCGAAATACTCTTCAACCTTGTGACAGTATGTGCCTCATCGATCTCAAGGACACTTAACTCTCCATCCTAAACCACCCATTCCAACCACAATATCCTATCTTTCAGTGGAATGGTAGCCCTTGGCGTTTCCGTTGCCTCCACTTCAACCTATCTTCCTACCCTTGGTATTTCACCAAGCTTCTCTGGACTTTCGCCTCCTTCCTAAGGACATGGGGCGCTGCGTTATCACATTCCTGAATTACATCCTACTGATGGCCCATGGCACAGAGAATATCCTCCTTCACCTGTCTCTCACTGTCTACCTCCTCCACTCCCTAGAATTCCTAGTGAACTTTGAGAAGTCCAGCTCTTAAACAGTATCTTCCTGGTTTTCATAGTAGACACATGCTCCTGCTCTTAAAACTTCCCAGAGACAAGCTTCATCTATTCTAGAGTATGCACTTTTAATTATTGACCCCTTTGATGAAACATCCTCCCACTAAAAAAATCAGGCTGAGCTATTGAAACAAAGGGAATGCTCCCTGTGGACATCAAACCATAGTTAGACACAGCCTCGATGAAGAAGCATGCCTCATTACCTGGGATAGAGACCAGGCTCCTTTTAAACATGAATCCTATCTGTCAGGTTTCGCGATGCATAGGCGCCTGCCTAGCCCTTTAAACTACTTATCCCAGAAAGCCAAGGGAGGAGGAGCTAGCGTCTATAAAAGATGCGACGCACGCTCGTTAAGCGTGCGTAATTCTGTTTGATAATTGAAGTCTTGTTTTTTCCCGCGGCTGGAGGTTCCGCGATTTTCGTACGTGCTCGGCTGAGCACGTCCCGGTTGGAGAGATCATTTTCCAGGTTGACTGATCTTCTTCGTGGCTAATGGTGAGTGAGTTTTGCAGACTCCGGAGGGAAGCTAAGGCGGTGAAAGGAGCCGCATTCACCTTCAGAGGAACTGCCTTGATCGAGGCGGACGGCGGTGAATTGAACCGCGTTCGCCGAGTTTTCTTTCTATTTTCATTAATACTTGTCAGGCGGCGGTATACACACCGTGGATAGCCCGCCAAGTATTCCCTTTGATTTTGGTATCCACTCGGGCGGCGGTGTAGATAACCGCGGATGTCCGGGAGTTTCATTTTGGAGTATTTATTATGAGACTGGGCGGACGGCGATGAAGGATTCTTGTCCGCTGGTACTGGGAACAGCAAGAGATATTCTTTTCTTTTATGAGATTTAGAGGTCGAAGAGAGTGCCTCCATTAACCCTACTTATTGATCTCATTTCATATATTCTGGGGACTGAGCTCAACTTGTTTTAGGGACTAGTTCTGATAGAGACCAGGTGAGCATTAAGAAATCTACAGGGAGTGCTAGGCACTATAGTCATTGCATGGGCAGGCATGGGATATGTATGTATGTATCCATAACGTATCTCGTTGTTGTTGTAGGTTCATCCGGAAAGAGGAACTGGTTGTTTATTTCTGGGAATCTTGGTTTGGCGTATCTGGTGTAGGAAAAGGTACCTATACCACTTTAGTGAGACCTTATGAGAGTAGTCGTGATTAAGTACATATGTTTGATACCTGTTGTTTTCTCTTATAGGTTCTTGTCCCTGCTGTTCCCAACCTTTCCTATCCCTCACTTGAACGCCTTTAGACTCCGTAACTTTTCGGTTGGAGTCTGGGGATATCAAGGGGTGGACCCATTATTGCATCATCCGGATCCTGAGAAGTACATAAATCTGACAGAATTACGCACCCAAGATAGATACTTCTCCCGGTCCGGGTGTTGCACCATATGGCGATCCATGGATGACGTGGTTCAGGCATTGGCCTTAGTTCAACAGGAACTTGCGGCATCCAGAGCAGAGACAGCGGCTTTGAAAGATAGGGTAGATAAGTTGACTAGAAACCCTTTCGATGTATCTGTCGCTGGTAGCCCTCAAATACATGTCACGGTTCCTCCTCCTATCCCATTGGCGAGCCCGAGAGGTATGCTGGAGACCCACAAAAGATACAGGTGTTTCTAACTCAAATACTGCTTCATTTCTCTTGTAAGCCCTCGTCCTTTCCGAATAATCACTCCAGGGGTAGCGTTCGCGATCTCATATTTAGTAGGGGATGCAGCCAATTGGGCTGTTCCTTTGGTTAGAAACAATGACCCGGTGTTGTCTGATTGGGATGCTTTCCGTGCGGCTCTTGAAAGAGTGTTCAATAGAAAAACCACTACCTTTAGTGCAGACAGGGAATTGTTGGAATTAAAGCAAGGAAGGCACGATCTGGTAACGTATCTGACGTCCTTTAATCGGTTGGTTGCTGAAGCATCTTGGCCAGAGGAAAAGAGGATGTCTCTTTTTTATCAAGGGTTATGTGAGGAGCTGAAGGACGTGATAGCCCAAATAGATCCACAGCCTACCAATTGTTCTGATTTAATCAGTCTGACGCTAAGATTGGATGGACGCATGACTGAAAGAGGGGAGAAAAGCATAAAGGCGATCGGGCCTTCTATAGGTCAGACAGGAATCCTAGAAGGGAGACGGTTAGCAGTGACAGTACGAATGAACCCATGGAGATAGGGGCCATCAGGGCACCTCTCTGCGTACAGAAAGAAGAGCCGTCGCACACAAGGTTTGTGTATGTATTGTGGCAAAAGAGGGCATTTTGTACGCAACTGCCCTTCCAAACCTAAGACACAAGGTTTTCCTTACAAGAGTAAGAAGGCGTCTGTTTCAGTTGTTAGCACCGATTCCAGTGCACCAGCCACTAGTCTATCTGTCTTGTCAGGAGAAAAGGAGTGGAAGATACCGTCCTTATCAAACACCCAAGTAAAGGATACGGAATCACACTGAGAGGTCGATTCCGATTCGGGCCGGAAAAAGCACCGACCGACTCGGATCCGGAAATTATTACCGACCGACACGTACCTGTGGCGCCCGACACGCCAAGTACGATGCAATGCGTGCAAAATCCGACCGACACGTCACCGAACCCAAGTCGAACGACCGAGCCGCACGGAAAACAGCAATCCGGTCGGAAAAACACGCGAATCCAACCGACCGACACGCACCCGGAACAAATCCGACCGAAACGTACACGCGAACTCCAAACCGCAAAGTACGATGCAAGGCGTGAAAACCACGAGCAAGTCGGACGGAGGACAAGCCGTACGACCGACACGCATACAAAACCGAGCCGAAGCAACACAAAACACCGCGACCGACGCGTACGCAGCATAGAAAACTGCACAAACACAGCGTGAACGAAACGGAGAATACCGTACGAGACAAATGCAGGGTCCGACTCGGTCACAAGAACGTTTGCAACATGCACAGACAGTACAAAGGAAAAATCACACAAAAAAAGGCCAAACAAGCAATTACTAAGCCAATAAATACTGGGGGGGTGGGGACAGAGAACAAAGACACACCCACAACTCCACCCATATAAAGGACACAAATCACAACCATGATCCTTTGCAAATGCCATTCCACTGCCAGCCCCCAAGAGACAGCAACCACACACCCACAGCTCATCCCTCACACAAGCCACACACCATCAGCACACCAACAAATACCTACCTCACATACACCCAGCACAACACACACTCACACACCCTCACCTGCACACCAACACACACATCACTCACCATCACCACCCATCACCATGCCCCCCAAGAAGAATCACAAGTTCCTAGATTGTGAATTGGAAGTCATGGTAGACGAGATCCTCAGGGTAGAGCCACAGCTGTTTGGCACACTGGTCCAACAGACCCCCATCTCCCAGAAAACCAAGATGTGGGAGAGGATCATCAACAGGGTGAACGCACAATCACCATGTCTGCGCACAAAGAGCGACATCCAGAACAGGTGGTATGACGTGCGCAGGAGGGTACGGGACCTGCTCAAGAAAGACTACATCATCAGCCAATACACCGGCAGTGGCCCTCCTGCCAAGCCAATATACCTCAGGCCCTGGGAGGAGAAGGTGCGGGCCATCCTTCCGCCAGTGAGCGTATATGGACTAGAGAACATCCCAGAGCCTGGTGAGTACACAACAAATGTACACAATATACTGCCACAAAACACACACATCACTGTCAAGGGGAGAGTCAAACCATGCACTCATAGCAATTACACAGCAACCAGAACAGAATCATCCCAAAATGTGTATGTCAGTCAGATAAACACAACACATGCCATCAAAAAGTCACATCCAACTGTGCCATCACATGTACAAACACAACTACAACTACAGCTAGGCAGTGGCACAAATAGAACTAACAAACACATCCAGACATGTAGCCACCACAACAACACCAACACACAGTGAAGACCACTCAAAGGAAGGAATTCTGTGTATGCTGGCCAAGTCAGTGTAGCCAATAGCATCATGGGAGTCGCAGTCACACATATTGCCCCCCCACAACTGTCCCATCAACACCACCATGAACCATGCGCACATCACAGGGAGTGGAGAAGGACTCACAAGATGGCTGACACTGGCAACTGCTGTGAGGAGCACAAGGCCCTGCTGGCAACTGTGCACCAACAAACAGCAGGACACCACTGACTGACATCCTGAGAGACAACTTCCACTCCCTGCAATGCAAGCACAGTCCATGGTGGGATATCTGGCTGGCTTGGTGGGTGGGAAGGAGGACTTGCAGCACTGACCATAGTCACAAGCACCTCCCCTCACACCCCCTCAACACAAACTCCACAGAACCCACCTGGTAGAATGCAATGCCCTCCATCCTAACACAAGATCCCACAAAGAACCACCACCCTGGGTTATGTTGTGTGAAGCACAGGGACACTCTTGGGACTGTTAGCCAAACAACTGCCAGGACAACACTCCCAGCCATCCTGTCAGCACAGCCAGCCCACCCCACAGGGAAGCAGAGTCAAAAGGAAGGAAGCATGGGCATGCTGGGAAGGGGGTGGAGGCAATAGCATGATGGGAGTCGTAGTCACTGATATTGGTCACCCCCACAACTGTCCCATCAACACCACCCTGAACCATGCTCACATCACAGGAAGTGGAGAAGGACTCACAAGATGGCTGACACTGGCCACTGCTGTGGGGAGCACAAGGCCCTGCTGGCAACTGTGCACCAACAAACAGCAGGACACCACTGACTGACATCCTGAGAGACAACTTCCACTCCCTGCAATGCAAGCACAGTTCCATGGTGGGATATCTGGCTGGCTGGGTGGGAAGGAGGACTTGCAGCACTGACCATAGTCACAAGCACCTCTCCTCACACCCCCTCAACACAAACTCCACAGAACCCACCTGGTAGAATGCAATGCCCCCATCCTAACACAAGATCCCACAAAGAACCACCACCCTGGGTTATGTTGTGTGAAGCACAGGGACACTCTTGGGACTGTTAGCCAAACAACTGCCAGGACAACACTCCCAGCCATCCTGTCAGCACAGCCAGCCCACCCCACAGGGAAGCAGAGTCAAAAGGAAGGAAGCATGGGCATGCTGGGAAGGGGGTGGAGGCAATAGCATGATGGGAGTTGTAGTCACTGATATTGGTCACCCCCACAACTGTCCCATCAACACCACCCTGAACCATGCTCACATCACAGGAAGTGGAGAAGGACTCACAAGATGGCTGACACTGGCCACTGCTGTGGGGAGCACAAGGCCCTGCTGGCAACTGTGCACCAACAAACAGCAGGACACCACTGACTGACATCCTGAGAGACAACTTCCACTCCCTGCAATGCAAGCACAGTTCCATGGTGGGATATCTGGCTGGCTGGGTGGGTGGGAAGGAGGACTTGCAGCACTGACCATAGTCACAAGCACCTCCCCTCACACCCCCTCAACACAAACTCCACAGAACCCACCTGGTAGAATGCAATGCCCTCCATCCTAACACAAGATCCCACAAAGAACCACCACCCTGGGTTATGTTGTGTGAAGCACAGGGACACTCTTGGGACTGTTAGCCAAACAACTGCCAGGACAACACTCCCAGCCATCCTGTCAGCACAGCCAGCCCACCCCACAGGGAAGCAGAGTCAAAAGGAAGGAAGCATGGTCATGCTGGGAAGGGGGTGGAGGCAATAGCATGATGGGAGTCGTAGTCACTGATATTGGTCACCCCCACAACTGTCCCATCAACACCACCCTGAACCATGCTCACATCACAGGGAGTGGAGAAGGACTCACAAGATGGCTGACACTGGCTACTGCTGTGGGGAGCACAAGGCCCTGCTGGCAACTGTACACCAACAAACAGCAGGACACCACTGACTGACATCCTGAGAGACAACTTCCACTCCCTGCAATGCAAGCACAGTTCCATGGTGGGATAACTGGCTGGCTGGGTGGGTGGGAAGGAGGACTTGCAGCACTGACCATAGTCACAAGCACCTCCCCTCACACCCCCTCAACACAAACTCCACAGAACCCACCTGGTAGAATGCAATGCCCCCCATCCTAACACAAGATCCCACAAAGAACCACCACCCTGGGTTATGTTGTGTGAAGCACAGGGACACTCTTGGGACTGTTAGCCAAACAACTGCCAGGACAACACTCCCAGCCATCCTGTCAGCACAGCCAGCCCACCCCACAGGGAAGCAGAGTCAAAAGGAAGGAAGCATGGGCATGCTGGGAAGGGGGTGGAGGCAATAGCATGATGGGAGTCGTAGTCACTGATATTGGTCACCCCCACAACTGTCCCATCAACACCACCCTGAACCATGCTCACATCACAGGGAGTGGAGAAGGACTCACAAGATGGCTGACACTGGCTACTGCTGTGGGGAGCACAAGGCCCTGCTGGCAACTGTGCACCAACAAACAGCAGGACACCACTGACTGACATCCTGAGAGACAACTTCCACTCCCTGCAATGCAAGCACAGTCCATGGTGGGATAACTGGCTGGCTGGGTGGGTGGGAAGGAGGGCCGGCTGTCAACCAAACACAACCAATGCAGACCATGTTCACACCCCAGAAAATACATAGAAATGCCCAAATAATGCAGGACAATGTGCCACACCAATATCAACCCCTGACTGTGACGACTTAGGACAATGCAATGTACAGTCCCGCACCCAGAGGCACAGTCACAACTGTCATGTGTGTCAACCATTGATGCCTGCAGAAACATAACATACATTGTGTGTGTCTCCCAAAAACAGGTGATGATGGGGACACAGCAGCAGACGCTGAGGAGTCCCAGTCCCAGGCTCAAGAGGATGCGGAGCTCACTGGCGTCGTACGGCCTCTGCCCTCCTCGGACGAAGAAGAACCAACCTGGCACATCCGGTGCAAGTCTACATGCAGCACCAGCAGGACCACCAGCTGCAGCACCAGCAGGACCACCAGCTGCACCCCCTGCACCCACCCCTCCAACGACTGTCACCACAAACACCATCCCTGCCGACATGGACAGAACAAGGAGCAACACCAGCACAGGGACCCTGGACCAACCTGGGGCCATGGATACCACCACCACCACCACCAACCCCCAAGGTGGACCAGGGTCATCTGTGCGTGCCACTGCACGCACTGCACATGTCAGCAGGGGTGGTGGAAGGGGTGGGAGACAGAGGTCGCTGCTTGCAGATGTTGCTGGTGTGCATGATGACCCACAACTGGTACGCATAGCTGATGCGTACCAGTCCAGCACCGGAGACCTCAGCCAGGTAGTGGGGCTCCTCAGAGACATGAAACAGCAGCAGGCTGCCCATCATGCCCGCTTGGACTCTCACATGTCCCACGTGGAGTCACACATGTCCCGCGTGGACTCACACATGTCCCGCGTGGAGTCCAAGTGGGATGCACTGCATGAGATGACGGCGGTGCACAGGGACATTTTACAATGCCTCCGCCAGATGAACAGCAATCAGTCCACACCTCCCTGTGTGCCAACAACATCTGGTGCTGCCCAAACTGCAACTGCCACAGGGAGGGAGGATGACTCTGGCGGAGAGTCCCCTGCACCGCAGCAGCCTGTACTTGAGGGGCCCCCCAAGAAGAGGGGTCGTCCGAAGAGGGGCAAGTGAGAGGCCGATGGCCAAGCGCAACTCCCAGGAAGCCTGAACCTGTTCTGGATGTTCACCTTTGTGCACAGACTGTTCACCCTGTTGATGGCAACACTACTCCCACACATTGCATGGGGAGTACAAGTTGGACCAATGTGTCAGACAACTGTGGCCCGATACTGGGGATTCTGTCTACCAGGACTTTCAATTCACCTAGGAACTTCTGATTGCAAGATTTATGTACAGCACTACCCATCCTATGCACTATTCACACAAATGTATCACAATAAACACACTAATACACCATACTTGCCTCTGTTGTGATTCCAACGTGGGTGCTGTTATGGGGATGATGAACTGCAAAATTACACTGTGTATGCGAACTGCAACAGCAAGTTCAACACAGGCATGTGAGTAAAGGCAACGTGACACATATGAGGGAGACACACCACCAGGGCTACACAACACATACACACCTAGGCCATCTGACTCATTGCCTACACTGATGTTGCCAGGGAAGACGGTGCAATGCACAGACACCACACCCATTCCCAGTTGTAGTCAAGTAGCCCACAGGTGCAGTAAGCAAATGGCAGTCAAATGTGTGACCACAGACAACGCACATCACAAAGTGAAGCACAGGTTTATTACACAGTTGCAACATGTCGTAACCACTACAGATGCAAGGTAATCCCACCTGGCAGCGGGCACACAGTCAACAACTGTAGACGGAAGGAAGTCCATGGGTGTGGCGCACATCACCTGTAGGGACACAACAGCTACCAGCCTGGAAGTGCAATCACGTCGTCGGTGGACACAGTTGACCAAACGAATCTGAAAGTACCCTGTGAAGGACAGAAATGACACACAGTCAAAAGCAATGGAGTACAGGACAGAACAGCAAAACTCATGCACAATACATGTTACAAGATACCCACCCAGAACCAAGTTAGCATGTCAACACTGTTGGGGAGTACAGCCCACCTGTAAGCACACATTGCAACACACATCCAGTCAAGTAGCCCATGGACACACTCCAACAGCACCAGAGCACCACCTACACATATCATGCCAACTCACATCATTGACATGACACCTCAGGATGCTCACATTCAGCTAAAGAAGTTGGTGATGAGCTGTGTGCGGACATCACCCTCATCATCATCATCATCATCGTCACTGGCATCGTGGTCCAGGCCAGGATCCTCCGCAGGTGGCGGATGTTGGTCATTGTCATCCTGGATGAGAGGCAACTCCTTCCGCACTGCCAGGTTGTGGAGCATGCAGCAGATGATGATGATCTTGCACACTTTCGCAGGGGCATATGGGAGGGACCCTCCGGTCTTGTCCAGGCAGCGGAAGCGGCTCTTCAGGAGACCAAATGTCCGCTCAATCACTCTCCTGGTCCGACAATGTGCCTCATTGTAGCGCATCTGGGCTGGTGTCACAGGGTTCCTGAGGGGTGTCAGCAACCACGGCATGTTGGGGTATCCCGAGTCACCTACGGACAGACAAGTGCACATTAGCTGACTTGGAAAAGTGGGCGGAATACTACAGATCAGATCACACACAATGGCACAAAGTAAGTACACACCGACAAGCCAGGCACGCTGGTTCTGCATCTGTGCCATCATCCTGGGGATGCGACTACTCCTCATCACAAAGGCATCGTGTGCTGAACCAGGGAAACGGGCACACACGTGTGTGATGGTCATGTCTGCAAGACACACCACCAGTGCATTGACCGAGTGGTAGTGCTTGCGGTTCCTGTAGGCCTGCTCCTGGGCCCGTGGTGGTACCAAAGCCACATGTGTCCCATCAATGGAGCCAATGACATGCGGCATCCTCCCCAGGGCATAAAATTCACTCTTCACGTCAGTGAGTCGTTGCAGTCTAGGGAAATAGATGTACCGGTTCAGGAATAGCAACATTGCCGCCAAAACATCGCGGAGCACATGGCTCAACATGGTCTGTGACATCCCACCAGCAGTCGCCACAGTATGTTGGAAGGTACCGGTGGCAAAGAAGTGTAGGGCTGCCATCACCTTCACCTTGGGGGTCAGCGCTGTAGGATACGGCCGGCCAGGCTGCAAATGTGGGGACAACTTCACTGCCAAATCCTCAATCAGCTGCCTGGTGAAGCGGTACCGTCAGATGCTGTCCCGTTCCACCATCGTTGCCAGGTCTGGGAATGGTCGATGGACAGCAGGAGCCCTGCAGTGCAGAGGAGAAGTAAGCAAGATTGTCAGTCACCCCACATATGCGGCATTGAACACACTCAATATCCCAACATACATCATTATGAGGCACAACTACATGAAGTGTGCAGTTCCGTAAGGACATGTATGGTACATACATGGCCAACATCTGTCAACATGGTCCAACAGGTGGCATCAATTAGTCCCAGGTTGGCCCATTGGATATCATGAGGCCGTGTCACAGTTCCCATCTCCTGCTGCCGTGTCACAATCACCCCCCACAGTGACATGTGGGGACAGATGTGCCTCAGGCACCACAGCTCAACGACAGGTACATTCCCAGGGACCCTGTATTGCCACATGGACACTGGCATTACATGGAGTATCATGTATACACCACAGCAAAACAACCATGACCCCCACAGGTAGTGGTCCCACTTGCCACGGCAGGACAGACATGGACGTCTGTGACACACACACGCACAACATCAAAGTCCATGCACACACAACGTGGATGTGGAGACTGTCTCCCATAGTGCACATGAAATCAGAGACATTGTAAACACTACATGCACAAAGACTGTGGAGGACCATCACTATTGTGCCACTGGGACACCCTGGCTCAAACATACCGTCCCACATGGGACTCACGGGGTATGTGACATGACATACACATACACCACCGTGAAATGTGACCATGGCACATGCACAGATATGAACAGTTGCACATCACAGTGGTCATGTACACGTAACACCCAGGATCCTGTCTCCATGAACACGTGCACAGCCTGGGGGTGGCTGCCCACAGGTGACACCCACAGGACAACATGTACACCAACATACACACAATAGGAAATGCAGCCTTACATGCCTTATGATAAAGTTTGGACAGGCTGTCGTGATGTAGGTGTGCCCCTCACTCCCTGGGAGCTATCTGTGGCTGGTATATGTCCATCTGAGACAGGCATGCTGACATATGCCAGTCACATGTACAGTGATGCGTTGAACAGCAATGGACCGATCGGTGCCCCCGGCCGGCCCATTGCATTCAATGTGTGCGGGTACGCGTTGTACCCCTGTACGCGTTGTACTGCAATGGACCGATCGGTGCCCCCGGCCGGCCCATTGCATTCAATGTGTGCGGGTCCGCGTTGTACCCCTGTACGCGTTGTACTGCAATGGACCGATCGGTGCCCCCGGCCGGCCCATTGCATTCAATGTGTGCGGGTACGCGTTGTACCCCTGTACGCGTTGTACTGCAATGGACCGATCGGTGCCCCGGCCGGCCCATTGCATTCAATGTGTGCGGGTACGCGTTGTACCCCTGTACGCGTTGTACTGCAATGGACCGATCGGTGCCCCGGCCGGCCCATTGCATTCAATGTGTGCGGGTACGCGTTGTACCCCTGTACGCGTTGAACTGCAATGGACCGATCGGTGCACCCGGCCGGCCCATTGCATTCAATGTGTGCGGGTACGCGTTGTACCCCTGTACGCGTTGTACCGCAATGGACCGATCGGTGCGCACCCATTGACAATGGCCTTGCCTGGCAACGGACGCGTTTTCGAATTTCGAACGAGTCGGTTGCTGGAAATTCAGTTGGTCACCCACAACAATGTTGCAAAATCATGTATGTCATGAAGTTGAAGATTTGAAGGATGCTGTGGGCGTGTTTTGGTGCTGCTATTCCATGGATTGGCCAGATTCAGAAGATGCAAACGACTTGGACCTATCACTTTGGACACAAGGGACAGTATCTGCCTCTCCAGCACATATATATTGCTGGCTGTTCCCCTGAGAGCTCACTTGCCTGCACTACATGCTCCAGGACGACATCTGCCACTGCACTGCTGCTGTCTCTGCCCCTCTGGACCCTGCAATGGCACGTACTGTGGAGAGAGCCCCAGCCTTCAGCCTTGAGGAGAACCAGGCCCTGCTGGACAGCCTACTTCCACAGAACAGCAAGCTGTATGGGACACCAGGGGAGCAGGTGAGTGTTCTGTGCACTGCCTTTCTGAATGTGCATATTGTCTGACTAGCAAGGCTGAAAGTCTGCACGCCACTGGCTAGCAGGCTCACTGAGTAGTTGTCACCCCCATAGTGTGTAGTGACATGCACTGGACAGGTATGGTGCAGTGACAGTGCATTTGAACAAGGTTTTACTTCCCATGCAATGATACCATGTAGTGACGTCTGGCAAACTGTCCATGGGCAGCTTTGCACTGCCTGTGTACATCATGTGCCCCTGTGATTGAGACATGTATATACAACTGTGTCATGCACGGATATGTTGCATGTGTAGTAATGGCCTTTTCACTTTGTCATCCTGACAGGTTAATGCCCATCGGAAGCAGGAGATCTGGAAGGACATCGTCGGGCTGTCCGGTCCGTGGGGGTCTACAAGCGCCGGATCCGCAACTGCCAGAAGAGGTGGCAGGACCTTCGGGGCTGGACCCGGAGGATTGCACGGGTCCAGCTGAAGCTGTCGCCTCCTCGCAGGAGGGGCGGAACATGGACCCTGACCCCCCACATGCTCCAGATCCTTGCGGTGGTGTTTCCAGACCTGGATGGGCAGCTGAAGGCCAGACAGCAGCAAGGAGGGGGTGAGTCAAAGACTGCACTGTGAACTCTGTATTACATGCTGTGTGCCCTCCTCTGGCCTGGTTCAACTGCCACAGTGCAGCAGTCATGTTGTCCAGGAGCCATGTCCCTCTATTGTGCACTGCCCACTGCTCATCTGATACCCAGGTGTGGCCCTTATATTCAGGGAATTGTGTCACTTGGGACTGTGTCCTTGCAGTTTGCTTCACTAAAGGTGGGGGACAGCATCTGTTTCCCTAACTCTGTTGTGGGCATCATGGGTGGGTCCATTGTTCACACTACGCCTGTGTTCGGACATGTAATCTGTGTGTTGCTTTGATATGCGGTCCACTTGCTGAGCTGAGCCACCACATGTGCCTGGGGTATGTGGCACACGCCCATGCAGCGGGTGAGAACAATGTTTGGGCCCCAGGAGTGTGCAGATTACGTGTGTCACACATACATAGCCAGCTATCCACTGTCCAGGGCTCATCCCTCATTCATGTGGAGCAGGACAGTCATGCCTACTCCAGGCCATGCAATGCACTCTGTACTCCCACTCCCGTGTATCAGCTGACACATTGTGCGCAGTGATTTGACCCCTCAGGTGTCTGCCTCTGTGTCAGTGTGCTGTGGATTAGTTGCCAGGACTGCTGGGGTGTTTCTTGGTAGGGGCTCAGCATGGCCCTGGAGATGTGACCATAGGAGACGATACTTGTGTGTCACATAGGTGTTTGATCAGCTGCCCGTGCAGACTGGGGTATGCGAATGTGAAGTTCAGGCAGCTGTTCCCCATTCACAGCAGATTGTGAGGGGCTCAGGTTCAGAGGGTAGTGTCACAGGTCTCCAATATGTCCAATAGGTATGACCTGGACAGATGAGGGTTAAGATGATGTGTTGTGTGGGGGATGTACATGTGCACTTGTGCAGCTCCAGGACTTGCATTCCCCATGACCTACTATTGTGACACAGTGCATAGTGTTGTTGTCTGGCTGCCAAGTCATACATCACTGAGACAGTGATGTATGACTTAGCAGTCATGCCTCTGCCATGGCATGTGTCTACTTATTGGTGATCCTGCAGGGGAGTGACATGTGCTACATGCACACCATTGTGGCGATGGCTATCAGGACATGGGTGCATCATGGTGTCTGTCGCTGGTATGCATCACATGCATTTCCTATTTGACTCTGGGCATCCCTTTCATCCAGAAACCTGTACTGACTCAGTGGCAAGAGCTGTGATGTGTGCATGTCCACATGCCACACCGTGTCCTCTGCACTGTCCAACTACTGTGTACTTGGTGCATGTGTCCACACTGGGGTGTTGCAATCCAACAGACACCAGACAGATGGGTGCAAGGCCATGTGGGATGTGAGTGCCATGCTTGGCATCAGACTGACAATTGGCTTCAGTTAGGGCACTTTTAGCAATGTACAACTAATGATGCCAGGGCTTGCTCTGTAATGTGCTGTGCTCACAGTGGTGTGTGCGTTTGGTGCAGGTGACTGATGTCTGTCTGTTTCCCCATTGTTTGCAGATACATCCATGGCCACGGAAGGGGACAGCTCCACGGACCAGGAGGAGCCAGAGAGCCAGACTGGGTCAGCAGCCGAGGAGTGGTCGGAGGGACCCAGTGGCACAGAGGGCGAGGGGAGCCACACCGAGGAGTCCTCAGCACCATCCACCTCAGCTGAGGACCAGAGCAACTCGGAGGATGACTCCCTTATGGAGGCGGGTGTCAGCAGCCACCACACCCCAGCTAGTGTTGCTGTCCCCGCCACCACCAGCACCACCACCGCCCTCCCATCGGCTCCCATTCCCCAGGTCCGTGGAGGCTCCCATGTTCGGGAGCGTGTCTCCTTTGGGCCAAGCACCGCACCCCCTGCCCCTGTGTCCCCTGCTGCCCTGAGTGAGGAGTGTGTGTACCTCCTTCGCCAGCTCCATGTAGGGCAGACAGCCATGCTGAGTGTCCTCCATGCGCACACCGCTCTGTTGACTCAGCTGGTGTCGTTCATGGAGGGCATCTCATCGGGCATGTCTGACCTACAGAGGGGCAATAGGTCCATGGACTCCTCCCTGACGGCAGCAGTGTCCCTCCTCAGACAGTCCCTCACCCCTCCTGCCTCTGCTCCATCCACACTCCCCAGCACCTTACCCGTCCCAAGCACACACACACCGGCACAGGCACACACCAGCACACACACGTCCAGCACACAGACACACACGCCACAAACAAAACACACACGCACGCACAGTCAGGGGACTGAAACCAGACTCACAGGGGATGGGGCCCTGGTACACACACACGCATCCACGGGCACTGCGCAGCCCTCAGTTGCCTCTCCCTCCAAAACACCCTCCCTTGCCTCACCTGCAACCCAAAGACCCAGCGCCTCTTCCTCAGTGACCTCAGCCTCTTCCCCTCCGATCCAGCTGCTCCAGCATCCAGGGGGAAGAGGAAGCCCCCCCACATGGAGCAGAGTGCCCCTCGCCCCCGGACACCCTCCCCAGGCGCAGACAGACTGAGGCCCCCACCCGCAAGTCCCCCGGAGTGGTAAGAGCAAGACCCCGCCGCCGCCCTGCAGCTCAAGCACCAGGTCTCCTTCCTCCATCCCTCAGGCCCCCACTCCACAGGTGCCCCCACCACACCCAGCCCCAGGTTCCCCCACCCACAGATATACCAACCCCAAGAGGATCCGGCCTTCTCCCCCTGGCACTTGCTCTCCCGGCACCACACCCCCCGCTGCGCTTGTCTGTGCTACTGATGTGGTGAGGGTGTCCTCCCCCTCTGTCCAGCCCACCTTGCCTGTTCCCCATTCTCCTCCCCTGGTGGTAGGCACTAAAGTGGAGTCCACTACCATCCTTTCTGACTTGGGCACTGCAGTGGCGGACCTGTCCACTCCATCTGCAGGGTCCACTGCAGTCGGGCCGGCACCAACAACATCTGAGTCATGCCCCCCAGTTGTGCCGGCACGCACCATGTCAGACACCTCCACTGCAGTTGTCAGTGGCTCTCCAGCACCCACCACCCCTTCCCTGCTTCCTCCTGTTGAGCCCTGATCCTGTCCCTGCGGTGCCTGGCCTACCCCCCCGGTTGCCCCTCCTAGTGGATTGTCCCTGGTTTTGTGCAGGAATGCGTAGGGTGACATCTGCCACTGTCACCCTGTTTGGACTTTTACAATGGACTGGCCATTGGCCTTTGTGTTTTTTCTGGACTTTTTTTCATTCCACACATATGCTGAATAAAGCAACTTTCTGTTCTCTAGTGCTTATGCTTCTGATGTACATGTTGTTGATGATGCTAACCATGCCCTTGCTGCAGTGATGGTGATATTTGGTCTCATGATAATGAAGTGTTACTGTGCAGGAACACATGTGGTCCAGGGGGAATGTGTCCTATCCTGTGGTGTATCCATGTCATCCATAGCAGCATCTGAGGGTGTCATGTGTTCAGTATTTGGCAATGGGATTTCCTACTTAGATTAGCTATTTCACATCTGTGGCTTCCACCCCTGCACATCTGTTGTGCCTGCCATTGTTCAATTCGTCTACTTCCCTGACCGTGTGGCCATCTCCACTGGACATGCAGGTTTGGGCATCAATGGGGAAGGACTCATCTGTGTTGTCAGTGCAACATTGCTATACAAGTGTGTTGGATCTGTGCTGATGATTCCGTTGGCACTTCCATGACCAGGCTGATGTTACGGGAGCCCTCATTTGGTGCTAATTGTTGATTGTGTGACCAAGTGCTCAGCTGACATGATGGGGCCCTACTGAGGCAACATATGGCACAGCTTTCCTCACACAGGAGTGGAGTCCCCTCATGGCAGTGTGTACTCCTGTGACATTGCCTGCGCCCAAGGTGTGTGTTGTATGTGCATGTCTGTGTGTTCACTTCCGTTTAGCTGTGCATGCTGTGATCCCTAGTGTTGTACCTGTTTGTGATGCTAGCTGAGTTGACCTATGTTCCCCCAAAGTCTTCTCCCTGAGTTCTCTGTGATGTGGGTGCATGGCACATTACTGGTCATCAGGGTGTCACCCATAGGTGTGTTTGCTGTCAGGGCTGAGTTTGTGTGCAGACGCAGATGGGTCACAGTCAGGTTTCCCCTTGGCACTTGTTGTTTGCCCCTGTCATGTGATTTCCAGTTTGTGTTATCTGTCAGTGATTGTGACACGTTGTGTGTGTGACTGCTGGCACTCCTCAGGGTCCGGGCTGCAATGTTGGTTGTTGTCTATGTGTGTTCTTTGTGGGTGACCTTGGCTTCTTCATTGGTGTGTGACTGTGGATGGGATCCCATTGGATGGTGTGGTATTGCCGTCATGTCCATGTACAGCGTAGTGTGCAGTGTGTCAGACATTCAGGAGTCTTGTTGAGTGGCCATGTGTGATGTGTTTCTGCACCTTGGTTCCCACCCACCACCATGGAATAGTCATGGGTGCATGTGCAATGTCACCAGTGCATGTGTACTTCACTGCTGCACATGGTTGGAGGTCGAGGGGTGTGGTGTTGAGTGTGTGCAGATGAGAGTTGTTGCCCGGCTAGGCCCCTGCCTCCATGTTGGCCTTGGCTTACTGGCCATGCTGATTGATTTGTGCTTGTGTAGGTGTGATGGTAGTTAGTTGCTCAGGACACATGACTGTGGTTCACAGTGTGAACCACATTTAGCTTTGTCATCACAGTGGGATTGTAATGCAGGCCAGGGTCACCACATTGTGGGGGCCCTGGGGGTGGTGCTGTGGTGTGTCTGTGTCTTGCTGTGTCAGTTGCTGTCCCTACGTGCCTGTGTGACATGTGTGATTTGTGCTCCCTCTCATCTGACAATGCCTGCTTGCCCACATAGGGGATTTGGATCCATGAGTTACCTTTGTGTGGCACTGTATGCACATCTGTATGATTGGTATTCAGGTCTCCTCATGTGTTGTGTGGTTGCCTGGGGACACTGGCACCCCCCCTCACCTGTTGTGTATGATGTGCAGTGTGGGTCTGCCTGTTTGTGTTTGTGCATCTGCACCACTGCATTGGCATATCTTGGGTGTGCCATTGGCTGTATGTAGTTTTGTGGGTTTCCCCTGCTGTCCCTGGGACTCCTAGGTCATTGGTCAGCACAATGATCATGGTTTGTGTGTCCCATTGCTGCCATGGTATGGTATCTGTTCACCTCACATCTGCAGTCTCCACAGGGTATCTGCATTTGTGTGCCCATTGGTGCAAATATGTGGGTCTGCATTCTGATGGTCACTTCTGTCATTGTGTCATTGATGAATGTTGACGGTGTCAGCCCCCATGGGTGTTGTTTGTCTGCACATGGCCAAAGGTATGTCTTATTTGCACTGCAGTATTTGGCTCACCCAATTTATGTTGCAATGGGACACATACACTACTTTGCCACTGATGTGTTTTTTGTTCTGTGACCAGGAATCATCCATGCAGTTTGGCAGTTGCACCTCTTTCTTTGTCAACACTTACCTTTTGGTCACTGTGATGATGGGGGTTTGGACCCCATTGCCACAATGTTCAAAATGTGCTTCAGCTATGGACCCCACACTTACATTTTGGTCACTGTGATGATGGGGGTTTGGACCCCATTGCCACAATGTTCAAAATGTGCTTCAGCTATGGACCCCACACTTACATTTTGGTCACTGTGATGATGGGGGTTTGGACCCCATTGCCACAATGTTCAAAATGTGCTTCAGCTATGGACCCCACACTTACATTTTGGTCACTGTGATGATGGGGGTTTGGACCCCATTGCCACAATGTTCAAAATGTGCTTCAGCTATGGACCCCACACTTACATTTTGGTCACTGTGATGATGGGGGTTTGGACCCCATTGCCACAATGTTCAAAATGTGCTTCAGCTATGGACCCCACACTTACCTTTTGGTCACTGTGGTGATGGGGGTTTAGACCCCATTGCCACAATGTTCAAAATGTGCTTCAGCTATGGACCCCACACTTACCTTTTGGTCACTGTGGTGATGGGGGTTTGGACCCCATTGCCACAATGGTCATGGCCTGCTTGCATTGTGGGTGCCACACACATATATGTGTGGCACATGTGCTAGGGGGTCACGTTGTATGTTCAAAGTCATGTTCGGTGTTGTAGGCATTTGACACAGTCTACACATGCTTGTCATGGTGTTGGGGGATGTCTTCTTCTTGCATTCCCTAGGTTGTGGTGTGCTGGTTGTGTCATGCATTGTCCATCCTATGAGTGGGGGTGGTAGTAGTGGTAGGCATCCAGCCCCCCCTGGGTGTGGGTGGTAGTAGTGGTAGGCATCCAGCCCCCCCTGGCTGAGGGTGGTAGTAGTGGTAGGCATCCAGCCCCCCCTGGCTGAGGGTGGTAGTAGTGTTAGGCATCCAGCCCCCCCTGGCTAAGGGTGGTGGTAGGCATCCAGCCCCCCCTGGGTGAGGGTGGTAGTAGTGGTAGGCATCCAGCCCCCCTGGGTGAGGGTGGTAATAGTGGTAGGCATCCAGCCCCCCGTGGGTGTGGGTGGTAGTAGTGGTAGGCATCCAGCCCCCCCTGGGTGAGGGTGGTAGTAGTGGTAGGCATCCAGCCCCCCCTGGGTGTGGGTGGTAGTAGTGGTAGGCATCCAGCCCCCCCTGGCTGAGGGTGGTAGTAGTGGTAGGCATCCAGCCCCCCTGGGTGTGGGTGGTAGTAGTGGTAGGCATCCAGCCCCCCTGGCTGAGGGTGGTAGTAGTGGTAGGCATCCAGCCCCCCTGGGTGTGGGTGGTAGTAGTGGTAGGCATCCAGCCCCCCTGGCTGAGGGTGGTAGTAGTGGTAGGCATCCAGCCCCCCTGGCTAAGGGTGGTGGTAGGCATCCAGCCCCCCTGGGTGTGGGTGGTAGTAGTGGTAGGCATCCAGCCCCCCTGGCTGAGGGTGGTAGTAGTGGTAGGCATCCAGCCCCCCTGGCTAAGGGTGGTGGTAGGCATCCAGCCCCCCTGGGTGTGGGTGGTAGTAGTGGTAGGCATCCAGCCCCCCTGGCTGAGGGTGGTAGTAGTGGTAGGCATCCAACCCCCTGGC
This sequence comes from Calotriton arnoldi, assembly GCA_963921515.1. Classification (NCBI taxonomy): domain Eukaryota; kingdom Metazoa; phylum Chordata; class Amphibia; order Caudata; family Salamandridae; genus Calotriton; species Calotriton arnoldi. The sequence continues at coordinate 1,474 of CAWUFW010020612.1, read as the reverse complement.
TAAGGGTGGTGGTAGGCATCCAGCCCCCCTGGGTGAGGGTGGTAGTAGTGGTAGGCATCCAGCCCCCCTGGGTGAGGGTGGTAGTAGTGGTAGGCATCCAGCCCCCCTGGGTGAGGGTGGTAGTAGTGGTAGGCATCCAGCCCCCCTGGGTGAGGGTGGTAGTAGTGGTAGGCATCCAGCCCCCCTGGGTGTGGGTGGTAGTAGTGGTAGGCATCCAGCCCCCCTGGCTGAGGGTGGTAGTAGTGGTAGGCATCCAGCCCCCCTGGCTAAGGGTGGTGGTAGGCATCCAGCCCCCCTGGGTGAGGGTGGTAGTAGTGGTAGGCATCCAGCCCCCCTGGGTGAGGGTGGTAGTAGTGGTAGGCATCCAGCCCCCCTGGGTGTGGGTGGTAGTAGTGGTAGGCATCCAGCCCCCCTGGCTGAGGGTGGTAGTAGTGGTAGGCATCCAGCCCCCCCTGGCTAAGGGTGGTGGTAGGCATCCATCCCCCCTGGGTGTGGGTGGTAGTAGTGGTAGGCATCCAGCCCCCCTGGCTGAGGGTGGTAGTAGTAGTAGACATCCAGCCCCCCCTGGCTAAGGGTGGTGGTAGGCATCCAGCCCCCCCTGGGTGAGGGTGGAAGTAGTGGTAAGCATCCAGCCCCCCCTGGGTGAGGGTGGTAGTAGTGGTAGGCATCCAGCCCCCCCTGGGTGAGGGTGGTAGTAGTGGTAGGCATCCAGCCCCCCTGGGTGTGGGTGGTAGTTGTGGTAGGCATCCAGCCCCCCCTGGGTGAGGGTGGTAGTAGTGGTAGGCATCCAGCCCCCCCTGGGTAGGGGTGGTGGTGCGCATTCAGGCCCCTGTGTGCATATGTAGCATTGGTGATGGGCATCCCGCCCCTATGGTGCTGCTGTTGCTGGTGTAAGTATATTCTGCATCCCTCTGTGTGTGTGTGATGTGTCGTGTACGTGTTGTATGTGTTTTGTGGTTGGTGTCTGACTTACCTTCTGCGCCGTACGCGTCCGTGCCTGTTCCGGTAGTAAATGTAGAATATTGGTATGATCGGGACGAAGGGATTCATGGTTGGTTCGTGTCGTTCGTCCTTCTCGTTGCTTCGCGTCGTCCTCGTCGCTTCGCGTCGTCCTCGTCGCTGGCGTGTTCGTCTCGTAGCCGTGGATCGTGTTGTGGCGCGAATCGGAGCTTATGTGCGCCTCTCCCGGATGCTTTGACGTGCCGTGCGTAGCGACGGGTTCGCGCGTACGGAAAGCGCATCGTACTTGTTCGGCCGGACGGAGCTGCATTTTCCCTTCCGTGCGACTCGATTCAGCGTTTCCGGATTCGCCTCGGTCGGGGAACAGGACCTAGTTTGGGTGAGTACGGCTCGGCCGGATTCTGTGCTGTTGTGCGCATCGTACTTACTCGTTCGGTGTGCTGTACGGATCGGTCGGGAAACAGGCTTTCGCATGGCTTTTTTCCCGACCGAATGGTATTGGGTGCGCCTCCAG